>CM065741.1:51846869-51861869 GCA_033310375.1 Conus canariensis | reverse complement strand
AACTTGTGTTGTGGTGGTTGTCCGCACTTTGCCTTTCGTGACAATATCGTTATTGTGCAACTTGTGTTGTGTGGTTGTCCGCACTTTGCCTTTCATGACATATCGTTATTGTGCAACTTGTGTTGTGTGGTTATCCGCACTTTGCCTTTCAGTGACATGTCGTTATTGTGCAACTTGTGTTGTGTGGTTATCCGCACTTTGCCTTTCAGTGACATGTCGTTATTGTGCAACTTGTGTTGTGTGGTTATCCGCACTTTGCCTTTCAGTGACATGTCGTTATTGTGCAACTTGTGTTGTGTGGTTATCCGCACTTTGCTTCAGTGACATGTCGTTATTGTGCAACTTGTGTTGTGTGGTTATCCGCACTTTGCCTTTCAGTGACATATCGTTATTGTGCAACTTGTGTTGTGTGGTTATCCGCACTTTGCCTTTCAGTGACATATCGTTATTGTGCAACTTGTGTTGTGTGGTTGTCCGCACTTTGCCTTTCAGTGACATTCGTTATTGTGCAACTTGTGTTGTGTGGTTGTCCGCACTTTGCCTTTCAGTGACATGTCGTTATTGTGCAACTTGTGTTGTGTGGTTGTCCGCACTTTGCCTTTCAGTGACATGTCGTTATTGTGCAACTTGTGTTGTGTGGTTGTCCGCACTTTGCCTTTCAGTGACATGTCGTTATTGTGCAACTTGTGTTGTGTGGTTGTCCGCACTTTGCCTTTCAGTGACATATCGTTATTGTGCAACTTGTGTTGTGTGGTTATCCGCACTTTGCCTTTCATGACATATCGTTATGTGCAACTTGTGTTGTGTGGTTTCCGCACTTTGCCTTTCAGTGACATATCGTTATTGTGCAACTTGTGTTGTGTGGTTTCCGCACTTTGCTTTCATGACATTCGTTATTGTGCACTTGTGTTGTGTGGTTATCCGCACTTTGCCTTTCGTGACATATCGTTATTGTGCAACTTGTGTTGTGTGGTTTCCGCACTTTGCCTTTCAGTGACATATCGTTATTGTGCAACTTGTGTTGTGTGGTTTCCGCACTTTGCCTTTCAGTGACATATCGTTATTGTGCAACTTGTGTTGTGTGGTTATCCGCACTTGCCTTTCAGTGACATATCGTTATTGTGCAACTTGTGTTGTGTGGTTATCGCACTTTGCTTTCAGTGAATTCGTTATGTGCAACTTGTGTGTGTGGTTATCCGCACTTTGCCTTTCAGTGACATATCGTTATTGTGCAACTTGTGTTGTGTGGTTATCCGCACTTTGCCTTTCAGTGACATATCGTTATTGTGCATTGTGTTTGTGGTTATCCGCACTTTGCCTTCAGTGACATATCGTTTTGTGCAACTTGTGTTGTGTGGTTATCCGCACTTTGCTTTCAGTGACATTCGTTATGTGCAACTTGTGTTGTGTGGTATCCGCACTTTGCTTCAGTGACATATCGTTATTGTGCAACTTGTGTTGTGTGGTTATCCGCCTTTGCTTCAGTGACTTGTTTTGTGCAACTTGTGTTGTGTGGTTATCCGCACTTTGCTTTATGACTTCTTATGTGCAATTGTGTTGTGTGTTATCCGCACTTTGCCTTTCAGTGACATTCGTTATTGTGCAACTTGTGTTGTGTGGTTATCCGCACTTTGCCTTTCAGTGACATTCGTTATTGTGCAACTTGTGTTGTGTGGTTATCGCACTTTGCCTTTCAGTGACTATGTTTTGTGCAACTTGTGTTGTGTGGTTATCCGCACTTTGCCTTCGTGACATATCGTTATTGTGCAATTGTGTTGTGTGGTTATCCGCACTTTGCCTTTCAGTGACATATCGTTATTGTGCAATTGTGTTGTGTGGTATCCGCCTTTGCCTTTCATGACATATCGTTATTGTGCAACTTGTGTTGTGTGTTATCCGCACTTTGCCTTCAGTGACATATCGTTATTGTGCAACTTGTGTTGTGTGGTTATCGCACTTGCCTTTGTGCATATGTTATTGTGCACTTGTTTGTGTGGTTATCCGCATTGCCTTCAGTGACATATCGTTATTGTGCATTGTTTGTGTGGTATCCGCACTTTGCTTCAGTGACATTCGTTTTGTGAACTTGTGTTGTGTGGTTTGCACTTGTTTCGGACATTCTTATGTGCAACTTGTGTTGTGTGTTCCGCACTTTGCCTTTAGTGGACAATTCGTTATTGTGCAACTTGTGTGTGGTTATCCGCACTTTGCTTTCAGTGACATATCGTTTTGTGCAACTTGTTTGTGTGGTATCCGCACTTTGCTTTCGTGTCGTTATTGCACTTGTGTTGTTGGTTTCGCACTTGCTTTCATGACATTCGTTATTGTGCATTGTGTTGTGTGGTTTCCGCACTTGCTTCAGTGACATACGTTATTGTGCAACTTGTGTTGTTGGTTTCCGCACTTTGCCTTTCAGTGACATTCTGTCGTTATTGTGCAACTTGTGTTGTGTGGTTTCCGCACTTTGCCTTTCAGTGACATATCGTTATTGTGCAACTTGTGTTGTGTGGTTGATCCGCACTTTGCCTTTCAGTGACATGTCGTTATTGTGCAACTTGTGTTGTGTGGTTGTCCGCACTTTGCCTTTCAGTGACATGTCGTTATTGTGCAACTTGTGTTGTGTGGTTATCCGCACTTTGCCTTTCAGTGACATGTCGTTATTGTGCAACTTGTGTTGTGTGGTTGTCCGCACTTTGCCTTTCAGTGACATTCGTTATTGTGCAACTTGTGTTGTGTGGTTATCCGCACTTTGCCTTTCAGTGACATGATCGTTATTGTGCAACTTGTGTTGTGTGGTTATCCGCACTTTGCCTTTCAGTGACATTCGTTATTGTGCAACTTGTGTTGTGTGGTTGTCCGCACTTTGCCTTTCAGTGACATATCGTTATTGTGCAACTTGTGTTGTGTGGTTTCCGCACTTTGCCTTTCAGTGACATTCGTTATTGTGCAACTTGTGTGTGTGGTTGTCCGCACTTTGCCTTTCAGTGACATATCGTTATTGTGCAACTTGTGTTGTGTGGTTGTCCGCACTTTGCTTTCAGTGACATGTCGTTATTGTGCAACTTGTGTTGTGTGGTTTCCGCACTTTGCCTTTCAGTGACATATCGTTATTGTGCAACTTGTGTTGTGTGGTTGATCCGCACTTTGCCTTTCAGTGACATGTCAGTCTGCTTCACTTTCATGTGTGTGCTTGTTTAGTTTTCGCCTCAGATAGATAGATAGATAGATAGATAGATAGATAGATAGACAAAGATAGATAGATAGACAGATAGATAGATACTTAGATAGATAATAGACAGATAGATAGATAGATAGATACTTAGATAGATAGATAGTAAATAGGTAGTAAATAGATGGATCAATAGATATACAGATAACTTAGAGAGATAGGTAGCGAGGTACATGGTAGATAAATAGATACATATATAGAAATAACAAGATAGATGACGACACACACACACACACACACACACCACACACACACACACACACACACACACACACACACACCACACACACACACACAGCAGACAAGACAGACAGAGACAGAAAGACAGACAGACAGATAGACAGACAGACTGACAGAGAAGAAAAACAGGCAGAGATAGGTACACAGCGACAGACAGACAGACAGAGACAGAGAGAGGAGGGAGGGAGAAGAGAGGGAGGGTGGGAGGTGGTGCGTCATCTGGTGTGTCTCTTCAGTGATATTCCTTCCACGCTAACCATTTCAGAACTCTCAATCAATGTCTTCAGTGATATTCCTTCCACGCTAACCATTTCAGAACTCTCAATCAATGTCTTCAGTGATATTCCTTCCACGCTAACCATTTCAGAACTCTCAATCAATGTCTTCAGTGATATTCCTTCCACACTAACCATTTCAGAGCCCTCAATCAAAGTGGCACAGGTATGTGTCTTCGGTGGCCTTCCCTCCACGCTACCCATTTCAGAGCCCCTCAATCAAAGTCGCACAGGTATGTGTCTCAGCCCTCAATCAAAGTCGCACAGGTATGTGTCTCAGCCCTCAATCAAAGTCGCACAGGTATGTGTCTCAGCCTTCAATCAAAGTGGCACAGGTAATGTGCCTCAGCCCTCAATCAAAGTGGCACAGGTATGTGTCTCACCCTCAATCAAAGTGGCACAGGTATGTGTTTTCAGCCCTCAATCAAAGTGGCACAGGTATGTGTCTCAGCCCTCAATCAAAGTGGCACAGGTATGTGTCTCAGCCCTCAATCAAAGTGGCACAGGTATGTGTCTCAGCCCTCAATCAAAGTGGCACAGGTATGTGTCTTCAGTGGCCTTCCCTCCACGCTGTTCCACTCCAGTGCGCCTATTCAAAGTGACACCACTGTGTGTTTTGTTACTGTCTAACGCCCACAGACCATGGAGCACTGCCCAGTCACATTGATGGAAAGTCACACCGCTGTGTGTTTTGTTACTGTCCTAACGCCCACAGTCCATGGTTGCACTGCCCAGTTCACATTGATGGAAAGTCACACCGCTGTGTGTTTTGTTACTGTCTAACGCCCACAGTCCATGGAGCACTGCTCCCGTCACATTGATGGAAAGTCACACCGCTGTGTGTTTTGTTACTGTCTAACGCCCACAGTCCATGGAGCACTCCCAGTCACATTGATGGAAAGTCACACCGCTGTGTGTTTTTGTTACTGTCTAACGCCCACAGTCCATGGAGCACTGCCAGTCACTTTGATGGAAAGTCACACCGCTGTGTTTTTGTTACTGTCTAACGCCCACAGTCCATGGAGCACTGCCCAGTCACTTTGATGGAAAGTCACACCGCTGTGTGTTTTTTTTACTGTCTAACGCCCACATGTCCGCATTGAGGCACTCTCCAGTTCCACTTTGATGGAAAGTCACACCGCTGTGTGTTTTTTTACTGTCTAACGCCCACAGTCCATGGAGCACTACCCAGTCATTTGGATGGAGTCCGGATGTACACGTTCTGACCAAACATACTCAGAACATCAGTCACTAAGCAGCCTGCTGAAGACATTCATCCCCTGGTGAGTTGGAGTCTCTTCCCCGAGTATGTAACAACATCCATCCACCATAGTTCCCATGACCTTGCCAACACCGACGAACTTAACACGGAATCTTCACCTTATGCACAGGACAGAAAACACAGAGCAAGGATATCTGAGCGAAGAGCATCAAAGGTCACAACATTTGTGGCTGAAATTCAGTAATGACGATTATATAGATGGTGTTAAAAGTTCCAAACATGCCCATGACCACAAGAAAGGGCTGCAGAACACACTTCCTTTCACAACAGGTCCCGGCGTGAACCAGGCCAGAAAGACGCAGACACCTGCAGGTTTGGTCAAAACATTTGAGCCACACTTTCAGAGATGCATCAAATAAAACTACACTGTGTGGGTTCGATGTCTCCTTGATCAGATAAAACCACACTGTGTGGGTTCGATGTCTCCTTGATCAAATAAAACTACACTGTGTGGGTTCCATGTCTCCTTGATCAGATAAAACTTCGGAGCTTACCTCTCGTCTTCGTTTGTTGAAGATTGGTGTGGGTTTGCCGAGGAAAAGATATCCACGCAAAAGGACAGGCAGCAAACAAACACTAAGGGTATTGCTTCTGAACTGTCAGTCATGTCGCAATGTGGCTGTCGAAATCCACGAGACTCTAGTTGATTTGAAAACAGATATCTTTGTTCTGACAGAGACTTGGCTCTATCCTCATGGTGATGAGGCTTACATACAGACTATGACTCCTCCTGACTACGTTTTCCATTCGTTTCCTCGCCTTGGTTCCAGAGGAGGTGGTCTAGGCGTCATTGTCCGCAGATCACTGTCTGGCTGTATTTCTTTTACAAGACAAAATCGTGCTTCTTTTGAGTGTGTTGAGCTGAAAATACAGTCACCAACTGCTACTGCTTCCTTGGTGTGTTTATACCGGCCGCCGCCAAGTAAGTCCAACAAACTGTGTAACTCTACTTTTCTCTGCGAATTTCCTGAGCTTTTAGCTTCTTATGCTGATTCTCGCCATGATGTGTCTTTCATTGGGGACTTTAATTTTCACTTCGATGACTGTTGTGATAATCAGGTTAATCAACTGAAAACGCTTTTGAACGACCGCAACTTATCACAGTTTGTTCAGGTCCCAACACATAAACATGGACACATTCTTGACTGGGTGGTTGGTGACAGTGATAACTGCCTCCTGTCAGTGTCTGATGTACGTGACTGTGCTGGTCTTTCCGATCACCATCTCGTTGTCTGTCGTATGTCACTCACCAAGCCTCCTCCCCGTAAACGCCTTGTGACATCCAGGAACATGAAGGCTTTGTGTGCTACTGATTTTGACAAAGATGTCAGGACTTTTGCTGATCTGCAGTCTACACAGCACTGCAATTCCGACGTTGTGGAGCTGGTCAGTGCTTTCAACAATGGCCTCTTAAAGATCCTCGACCATCATGCCCCTGCAGTGACCAGGTGTGTCACTGATCGCCCCTCTGCCCCATGGTTGTCCAAGGATGTGAGGGCAGCACGCTGTCAACGCCATCGTGCTGAGCGACGGTGGAGAAAGACTCGTCTTGTGGTTCACCGGCAGATATTTGCCGCTGACAGATGCAAAGCAAGACAGTGTCTTGAAGATTCCAAGCAATCTTATTATGGTGACAAAATTAATTCATGTACTTCGTCAAAACAACTGTTTTCACTGTCAAATACTCTACTTGGCAAAACAAAAACATTGTCATTTCCTTGCAATATACCGGCTTCAGATCTCCCACAGCAATTCAGTGATTTCTTCTCCGAGAAGATAAAGCGTATTAGAGACAATCTTGACTCTGATTCATGCCAGTCTGTTCTTTTTGATTTGTATGATGGACCTTTGTTTTCCTGTTTTGAACCCGTTAGTGAAAAGCAGATCTTTGATTTGATTGCTCTTTCTCCTGGTAAAAGTTGTATCCTTGACTCTATCCCCACTCCCCTCATGAAACAGTATGCCTCACATCTGGTGCCGTTGATTACGTCCATTGTGAACAAATCTCTGGCATCTGGTTGTGTCCCTCCACAGTTCAAACATGCTGTTGTCACACCTTTGTTGAAGAAAAGTGGTCTTGACGCAAATGATATGAAGAATTTTAGACCAGTATCGAATCTTCCATTTCTTTCTAAAATCCTTGAACGTGTTGTCTTGAAGCAGCTCCAATCCCATTTGTCAGATAATGGTCTCCTGGAAGTGTGTCAGTCCGCTTATAGGAAAAAAAACACAGTACAGAAACTGCAGTTCTGGGTGTCTTAGACTGCCTGCTTTGTAAAACAGACGATAAACTGGTCTCCCTTCTAGCATTGCTTGATCTCAGTGCTGCTTTTGATACTCTTGACCACTCTATCCTACTCAAGAGACTCAAGATTACTTTTGGATTGGACGATATGGTTATCAAATGGTTCATATCATACCTTTCTGACAGGACACAGACGGTAATCGTTAATGGTGCTAAATCATCCCCTTCTCCTCTTCTGTATGGTGTTCCCCAGGGCTCTGTCCTTGGACCAGTTCTTTTTACCCTTTATTCTCAGCCCTTATCTGACGTTATTTCTGCCCATGGCTGTGACTTCCACAAGTTCGCAGATGACACTGCACTCTCTAAGAGCGCAACCACCAGCGATTTTCAAGGTGCTCAATCAGATATTACCGCATGTTTTAGGGACGTAAAAGTCTGGATGACCAGCAACAAACTCAAGCTGAATAGTGACAAAACCGAGATCATGGCTGTTGGTACCTCCTCTCGTGTCAAGATGGTTAAAGCTGAGTCGGCAGTAATTGATGGTGTTGTTTTACCTTTCAAAGAGTCAGTGAAATATTTAGGTGTCAGCATTGATCAAACGCTCTCTATGCAGAACCAAATATCTAATGTTTGTCGTGCATGCTTCCTGGAATTGCGACGTATTGCTTCTATCCGGTCTTACCTCTCCACACAGGCAACAATCAGACTCATCACCGCCATGGTAATGTCCCGACTAGACTACTGTAACTCTGTGTTAGCAGGACTTCCTTCAGAACAGCTTGCACGATTACAAAGGGTGCAAAACAGTGCAGCTCGGCTTGTTCTCAAAAAGCGTAAAAATGAGCATATTACACCTTTGTTACGTGAACTCCACTGGCTTCCCATCAAATATCGATGGCAGTTCAAAATCGCAGTTTTTGCCTATCGTTTCTTTGATGGGACACTCCCACAGTATCTTTCTGCTTCTCTGTCCACCTATCAAACTTCTCGGTCTCTTCGCTCATCTTCTCAAAAACTTCTGAAAATTCCTAGGCGCTCGTTAAAGACAGTCGGTGAGAGAGCATTTAGCTTTAGTGCGCCCACTCTTTGGAATTCTCTTCCTGACAGCTTACATGACCTGCCTACGTTATCTAAATTCAAGTCAGAGTTAAAAACATACTTCTTTAGGAAAGCCTCCTTCAACCATAATATCTGAATGCTGTGTCTATTATTATGACCTGACTTTTTATGTACTGCATGCATAACTGTATTGTTTACGCTTGAACCGATGAACTTGATAAGTGCGCCTGTGTCGGTGTGTGTGTGTGTGTGTGTGTGTGTGTGTGTGTGTGTGTGTGTGTGTGTGTGTGTGTGTGTGTGTGTGTGTGTGTGTGAACACATGTTAGTGCGAGTGTTTGAGTGTGTGCTGAGCGCAATGAGTTGATCCCAAGAATTGCGCTATATAAAATCCATACATTATTATTATTATTATTATTGTTATTATTATTATTATTATTATTATTATAAAACCACACTGTGTGGGTTCCATGTCTCCTTGATCAGATAAAACTACGCTATGTGAGTTCAATGTCTCCCTGGGAACTCAAAGCACACTCAGCTCTCGGCAGGAACCTGCTGAGACAGAAGAAAACCTCATGAATGAACGTTTCTGATGGGAATGGAACCCAGGACCTACAAGCCTGCAAGTCTGCGACATTGACCATTGCATCTTGACATCTGATGTGTTTCTGTTTTTGTTTGTTTGTTTGCTTTTGCTTCGCTTTCCCTGTACCTTAATATCTGGAGATGGAATGGTGTACTGCAGCCGAGCCTGCGCTATATGTATCAGATAAATATAATCAACGCTTTCTTTATGTACTCAGTGGCATTGAATATTGTGTGGTATTCCCATGTAGCCGGCAGCAATGCTGGCTGCCCTTTCTTCAGAAAATGTGAAAAGACACAGCATCAACACTCTGGATACGTTGAAAAAAGCGGAAATAGTCGTCAGGGAGCAGGTGAAAAAGCTATGACAGGCAGGATAAAGAGCTGGCAAAATGTATGAAAACAGATTTCTTTTTTAAATCGTGAGGATGTAGAAAAAAAAGCAAGTGAAATGTAGAAACATGTATTTAAAAGAACCAGCATGGAAAAGATATTGACAAGTTGAGCAGTGTGGAGAAAAGAAAGGGGAAAGTTGAACAATGCAAGGAAAAGAAATGGAAAAAATGATGCAAGTAGAGAAAGGACAGAGCAAAATTAAAACCAATCCGGAGAAAAGAAAGAAATAACAGTTGAAAGTTCAAAGAAAAGAAATTCAGAAACGGACAAGTGAAATCGCCGTTGAGAAAAAAAAATGGACGAATAGGAAAAAGCGCACACAACAAATGGAAAAAAAAGAAGAAGACAATGTTGAGAATAGGAAGGGGAAAGCGAAAACATTTAAAGAAAAGGAAGCATCAGACAGAACAAAATGAAGAACTGTAAAGAAAAGAAAAAGACACGTTGCACAATGCAGGTAACAGCAAGGAAAAGGAGACACGTGAACAGAACAGACAGGTAACAGCAAGGAAAAGGAGACACGTGAACAGAACAGACAGGTAACAGCAAGGAAAAGGAGACACGTGAACAGAACAGACAGGTAACAGCAAGGAAAAGGAGACACGTGAACAGAACAGACAGGTAACAGCAAGGAAAAGGAGAAACGTGAACAGAACAGACAGGTAACAGAAAGGAAAAGGAGAAACGTGAACAGAACAGACAGGTAACAGAAAGGAAAAGGAGAAACGTGAACAGAACAGAAAAGAAGATGTTTGAAAATGCAGGCAGCAGCGGAAAAACGTTGAACATGTAAAGAAAAGAATGTGCAGAGAACAGGTGAACATGTAGAGAAAAGAATGTGCAGAGAACAGGGTGAACATGTAGAGAAAAGAATGTGCAGAGAACAGGTGAAAAGCTGAAACATGTAGAGAAACACGGGGAATATTTACAAAATGCAGAGGTCAAGGGATCAAAAACATATACATACATACAAATGAAATGGGGGAGGGGTGAGATAGAAAATGTGAGGAAATCTTATGAAAAGATAGGAGGCAGAGAGAAGAAGAAGAAGAAGAAGAAGAAGAAGAAGAAGAAGAAGAAGAAGAAGAAGAAGAAGAAGAATGCATGGATGCAGAACTTTTCAAATTGTGTCTGGCTGCATTATTATGCAAGAGATGAAAGAGATGCTTTGGACAACAAGCCAGAAGACTGATAGGCAGACATGCTGTATCTTCACGAGACTGAAGACTACAGTCTTGTAGACTGAATGAAGACAGTGATGCTAAGTATTTACTGTGACAGAAAACACTCTGCACATAACACTGCCTTGAATGAGAGCTAAATGTAGGCGTTAGGGCCCACCTGTAAACTTCTAACCAAGACTACACACAAGTAAATCAAAGCCACAAGACCATGATTTTAAAAACAAAGTGTCAAAAAAGGGAAGCTTCTTTTTGGTCACACACACACACACACCTGTCCTCTGGCACACAGCACTAACAGCCCAGACACATGAGTCAGCACCCATTCCTCTCCCTCCTCACACCAGTCACAGAACAGAGCTCTGGAACCCTGACAGGGCCCTCGTCCTCTCTGGAACCCTGACAGGGCCCTCGTCCTCTCTGGAACCCTGACAGGGCCCTCGTCCTCTCTGGAACCCTGACAGGGCCCTCGTCCTCTGTGCGCCGCCTCTGCCGCCTGTCAGGGTGGGGCTTGGCCTTTCTCGCTGCCGGGACAAACCCGTTTCCCAATGCTGTGCATCGATTTCCTGTGATTTCTGTACATTCCTAATTTTCCCCAGTCTTCTGTACATTCCTAACTTTTCCCTGTCTTCTGTACTCAAACTTCCTTCTTACATTCCTATTTTCCCTGTCTTCTGTACATTCTAACTTTTCCCTTTGTACATTCTACTTTACATTCTACTTCACTTTTTCCCGTCTTCTGTACATTCCTAACTTTTCCCTGTCATTCTGTACATTCCTAACTTTTCCCTTGTCTTCTGTACATTCTCTGACACCTTTTCCCTGTCTTCTGTACATTCCTAACTTTTCCCTGTCTTCTGTACATTCCTAACTTTCTCCTGTCTTCTGTACATCCTAACTTTCCTGTCTTCTGTACATTCCTAACTTTCCCTGTCTCTGTACATTCCTAACTTTCCCTGTCTTCTGTACATTCTAACTTTTCCCTGTCTTCTGTACATTCCTAACTTTTCCCTGTCTTCTGTACATTCCTAACTTTCCCTGTCTTCTGTACATTCCTAACTTTTCCCTGTCTTCTGTACATTCCTAACTTTCCTGTCTTCTGTACATTCCTAACTTTTCCTGTCTTCTGTACATTCCTAACTTTTCCCTTGTCTTTTCATCGTTTTCCTAGTTTTCCCTCTTTCTCTGCAATTTTTTTTTCGAATTATTCTGTCATTTTCTACCTCTTGTTTCTTTCTTTCTCGCAGTTTTTCATACGGTTCCCTTCCTCTCTCTCTCTCTCTCTCTCTCTCTCTCTCTCTTTCTCTCTCTCTCTTCTCTCTTTCTCTCTCTCTCTCTCTCTCTCTCTCTCTCTCTCTCTCTCTCTCTCTCTCTCTCTCTCTCTCTGTGCTTATTCTGAAAATATCAAAGGAAAACTTTTCCGATGTATTTGCAGGATGTATGTTACAGTCAGGACTAGAATTCGTTCTGGCTCAAAACTGACATACAACTGTACCCAAGTGGTAAAACAAGGCGACATTGCTAGTCCATTGTTGTTTACTTTATTTATAAATGAATTAGCGTTGGAAGTAATCAGAAATGGAAATTATGGTGCTACATTCATGTATGATTACTTTGAATTATTCATATTACTTTTGGCAGATGATGTGGCTCTCTTGACTGAAACAATAGTTGGGTTACAGACACAATTAAACAGCTTACATAGGGCGGCATCAGGACTCCGGCTAAAGTTAAATATGAATCAAAGTAATATAGTCGTTTTTAGGAAAGGTGAATACCTAGCAGTGAGAGAACATTGGACTTACGATGGAATCTCTAAACCTGTTGTTAATGTTTATAAGTATTTAGGCATATATTTGTCAGCAAGATTGAGTTTTACTGTGTCATGTCTAAAATCTTGCCAGCAGAGCCGAACATGCGATATTATGTATATTGCAAAAAAAAAAAAAAAATTAAATTGAACCATAATTCCTCTGTTGTGTATCTGAAATTGTTCGACACACAAGTACAACCAATTGTTTAATATAGGACTGAATTGTGGGGACTAAGTAGTGCAGCTCGACACTGGGAAAAGGTACACCTGTTAGCTCTTAAACGGTTCCTAGGAGTTCAAATACAAACTCCAAATGGTTTGATATATGAAAGGACAAATAGATACCCTATTTACCTAAATTCTGCAATCAGGTGTGTACGGCACAATCAGGTGTGCACGGTACAATCAGGTGTGTACGATACAATCAGGTGTGTACGATACAATCAGGTGTATACGATACAATCAGGTGTGTACGGTACAATCAGGTGTGTACGATACAATCAGGTGTGTACGACACAATCAGGTGTGTACGATACAATCCGTTGTGTACGGTACTGGCTGAAGTTGACAAGAATGGA
Source organism: Conus canariensis (assembly GCA_033310375.1). Classification (NCBI taxonomy): domain Eukaryota; kingdom Metazoa; phylum Mollusca; class Gastropoda; order Neogastropoda; family Conidae; genus Conus; species Conus canariensis. The sequence continues at coordinate 51,848,983 of CM065741.1, read as the reverse complement.
TGAGACACAATTACCACGAAAAGCAAATTGTACGTTGTTTGATTTGGATTCTTGTAACAAAACTATCTGGGTATCTGATACTCGTTGTAATTTGTATTAATTTGGTTTTGGGTATGTATGGCTGAACCAAGGCACTGGGGGAGTGAATCAGTTCCTTTCTGCATTAAGGAAAGGTTGGTTCTATGCAGACGGCAAGAATGGGGTTTTCATACGAAGAACAGTGAAGTATTCAGTTTGTATAACATTTTTTTGCACAATAGTGGCTGACAAAATGGACTAAAAATTGAATCTAGACAAGCATCTGAAAATAATCATCACAGCAGAATTAAGACTTGTCGTTTCAGAAATCGTTCTCGATAAGTTTCGGTACAAACAACACGCACCTGTTGATTTCATTTGTGGATTGTGTAAACAAGCGACAGAAGATGAGGTGCATTTTGTTTTGCGCTGTCCCGTTCTAAATGTTCATAGCGAAAAGCATACACATTTAATGCATTTTGTTTTGTGCTGTCACCTTCTTAACGATTATAGGGCAAGGTATACACATTTAAGGTCACAACTAAAAATCTGTCTAGTTAGCTATAAAAAAAAGTTTAAGCTACGTTCTGTGTTGAACAAAAATATTGTGTGTTTTTTGTTTGTTTGCTTTGTTGTTGTTGTTGTTGTTGTTGTTGTTGTTGTTGTTGTTGTTGTTTGGGGGGGGGGGCGGTTTTATGTTGCACCCCCTTCATGAGAGGCAATGACCTATCATTTAATACAGTATCCGTATCCGTATCTTTGAGTTCATAAGTTTATAAACGCTCATTGCTATTTTATAAACCAAGCACCTCTTCCCTTTCCCCTGTCCCCTCTTTCTCTCACGTTGTCCAGCCACAGTGGACCGACACCAAGCAGACTGACCTCACGTTGTCCAGCCACAGCGGACCGACACCAAGCAGACTGACCTCACGTTGTCCAGCCACAGCGGACCGACACCAAGCAGACTGACCTCACGTTGTCCAGCCACAGTGGACCGACACCAAGCAGACTGACCTCACGTTGTCCAGCCACAGTGGACCGACACCAAGCAGACTGACCGCTACCCCAGTTAGTGGACAGTGCAGGCAGCAGAGTTTTGATGTGCCCGCATCTTACCATGGCGGCCGGACTGCTGCTCTTGTTGATCATTCCATTACTAGGCTCAGGGCCAAATCAGATTTTCCCTTCAGAGAATCATCTGCCTTCCACTAAGTTGGGGTACACCGTTCGAAACCACGAGGTCCTGGCTTGTCGCTAAGGCGGTGGATCTTCATGACTTTAGAATTCAACACACACACACACACACACACACACACACACACACACACACACACACACACACACACACACACACATACACACACACACACACACACACACACACACTGTCTCACACTCTCTCTCTCTCTCTCACACACACATACACACACACACACACACACACACACACACACACACACACACACACACACACACACACACACACACACACACACACACACACACACACACTCAAAACTTTGTTGAATATGAACGTTCATACTGACCAAAACTTAAAATCTCCGACTCAGTTTCGAACAATACTCTCTCTCTCTCTCTCTCTCTCTCTCTCTCTCTCTCTCTCTCTCTCCCCCTTCCGCCCCACTTCTCTGTCTGTCTGCTTGTTTGTCTGTGTCTCTCTCCTTCTTTGCTCCCTTCTCTATCTTACACCCCCCCCCCTCCATGTGACGTTGTTTCCCCTTCAACTATATGAACGGAACACGTCATGAAGTTCCTTCTCCACTCGCTACAGACAGTTCCCATGGTCCTTTCCCTTCAACTACACAAAGCAGGGTGCCGCACAAGTGTAGCACACAGAAGATATTTTTAGTTCTTCTCCGGAGGTCACGTCTAAAGCGCGTGACCTGGAAAAGAAACCCATTGAGCGGCTGTCACGTGCATACCATGGTGTGATAATGTCACCGTCTGACCATGGCCTGTCTTTCTCACAGCCTGCAGTGTGACAATGTCACCGTCTGACCATGGCCTGTCTTTCTCACAGCCTGCAGTGTGATAATGTCACCGTCTGACCATGGCCTGTCTTTACAGCCTGCAGT
>CM065741.1:51789369-51839369 GCA_033310375.1 Conus canariensis | reverse complement strand
AATGCCACGCATAACCCAATGCAGGATAAGTGCCACCTCATGCAAAATACTAAATCACAGAAACCACAATGCCACGCCATAGAAACCACAATGCCACGCCATAGAAACCACAATGCCAACGCATAGAAACCACAATGCCACGCCATAGAAACCACAATGCCCCCAGAACATATGACCTCCACCATAGGATAAGTGCCACCTCATGCAAAAACATAAAAACACAAGAATATCAAATGCCACAGCCACATAGAAACCACAATGCCACGTCATCAAGATAAGTGCCACCATGCCATAAAAACACAAATGCACGCCATAGAAACCACAATGCCACGACCATAGAGAAACCACAATGCCACGCATAAACCACATGCAGCTAGATAAGTGCCACCTATGCATGCAATACAGAAACAATGCACCATAGAAACCACAATGCCACGTCATCAGATAAGTGCCACCTCATGCAAAAAGACCAATCATAATGAATAAACCACAATAGCCACATGCCCCTCTCAGGATAAGTGCCACCTCATGCAAAAGACAATCATAGAAACCACAATGCCACGCCATAGAAACCACAATGCCACGTCATAGAAACCACAATGCCAGCCATAGAAACCACAATGCCACGTCATCAGGATAAGTGCCACCTCATGCAAAAGACAATCATAGAAACCACAATGCCACGCCATAGAAACCACAATGCCACGTCATCAAGATAAGTGCCACCTCATGCAAAATGACAATCACAGAAACCACAATGCCACGTCATAGAAACCCAATGCTACGCCATAGAAACCACAATGCCACGCATAGAAACACATGCCACGCCATAGAAACAACAATGCACGCATAGAAACCACAATGCCACGCCATAGAAACCACAATGCACGCCATAGAAACCACAATGCCACGTCATCAAGATAAGTGCCACCTCATGCAAAATACTAAATCACAGAAACCACAATGCCACGCCATAGGAAAACCACAATGCCACGTCATCAGGATAAGTGCCACCTCATGCAAAAGACAATCATAGAAACCACAATGCCACGCCATCAAGATAAGTGCCACCTCATGCAAAATAGACAATCATAGAAACCACAATGCCACGCCATAGAAACCACAATGCCACGTCGTCAGATAAGTGCCACCTCATGCAAAAGACAATCAAAGAAACCACAATGCCACGTCGTCAGGATAAGTGCCACCTCATGCAAAAGACAATCATAGAAACCACAATGCCACGTCGTCAGGATAAGTGCCACCTCATGCAAAAGACAATCATAGAAACCACAATGCCACGTCGTCAGGATAAGTGCCACCTCAGCATAGAAAACAATCATAGAAACCACAATGCCACGTCATCAAGATAAGTGCCACCTCATGCAAAAGACAATCATAGAAACCACAATGCCACGTCATCAAGATAAGTGCCACCTCATGCAAAAGACAATCATAGAAAATAAACCCAACAATGCCACATGCTCATCAGGATAAGTGCCACCTCATGCAAAAGACAATCATAGAAACCACAATGCCACGTCATCAAGATAAGTGCCACCTCATGCAAAAGACAATCATAGAAACCACAATGCCACGTCATCAAGATAAGTGCCACCTCATGCAAAAGACAATCATAGAAACCACAATGCCACGTCATCAAGATAAGTGCCACCTCATGCAAAAGACAATCATAGAAACCACAATGCCACGTCATCAAGATAAGTGCCACCTCATGCAAAAGACAATCATAGAAACCACAATGCCACGTCATCAAGATAAGTGCCACCTCATGCAAAATACTAAATCACAGAAACCACAATGCCACGCCATAGAAACCACAATGCTACGCCATAGAAACCACAATGCCACGCCATAGAAACCACAATGCCACGTCATAGAAACCACAATGCCACGCCATAGAAACCACAATGCCACGCCATAGAAACCACAATGCCACGCATAGAAACCACAATGCCACGTCATCAAGATAAGTGCCACCTCATGCAAAAACTAATCACAGAAACCACAATGCCACGTCATAGACTAAGTGCCACCCATGAAAACCACAATCCATAGAAACCACAATGCCACGTCATCAGGATAAGTGCCACCTCATGCAAAAGACAATCATAGAAACCACAATGCCACGTCATCAAGATAAGTGCCACCTCATGCAAAAGACAATCATAGAACCACAATGCCACGCCATAGAAACCACAATGCCACGTCTCAGGATAGTGCCACCTCATGCAAAAGACAATCATAGAAACCACAATGCCACGTCATCAAGATAAGATGCCACCTCATGCAAAAGACAATCATAGAAACCACAATGCCACGTCATCAGGATAAGTGCCACCTCATGCAAAAGACAATCATAGAAACCACAATGCCACGTCGTCAGGATAAGTGCCACCTCATGCAAAAGACAATCATAGAAACCACAATGCCACGTCATCAGATAAGTGCCACCTCATGCAAAAGACAATCATAGAAACCACAATGCCACGTCGTCAGGATAAGTGCCACCTCATGCAAAAGACAATCATAGAAACCACAATGCCACGTCATCAAGATAAGTGCCACTCATGCAAAAGACAATCATAGAATACCACAATGCCACGTCATCAGGATAGATGCCACTCATGCAAAAGACAATCATAGAAACCACAATGCCACGTCATCAGGATAAGTGCCACCTCATGCAAAAGACAATCATAGAAACCACAATGCCACGTCATCAAGATAAGTGCCACTCATGCAAAAGACAATCATAAAACCACAATGCCACGTCATCAAGATAAGTGCCACCTCATGCACAATACTAAATCACAGAAACCACAATGCCACGCCCTAGAAACCACAATGCTACGCCATAGAAACCACAATGCCACGCCATAGAAACCACAGTGCCACGTCATAGAAACCACAATGCCACGCCATAGAAACCACAATGCCACGCCATAGAAACCACAATGCCACGCCATAGAAACCACAATGCCACGTCATCAGGATAAGTGCCACCTCATGCAAAAGACAATCATAGAAACCACAATGCCACGTCGTCAGGATAAGTGCCACCTCATGCAAAAGACAATCATAGAAACCACAATGCCACGTCGTCAGGATAAGTGCCACCTCATGCAAAAGACAATCATAGAAACCACAATGCCACGTCGTCAGGATAAGTGCCACCTCATGCAAAAGACTGTATCATAGATACCACGCTGTCACGTCATCAGGATTGATGCCCTATCATCGCAAAAGACTGTATCATAGATACCACGCTGTCACGTCATCAGGATTGATGCCCTATCATCGCAAAAGACTGTATCATAGATACCACGCTGTCACGTCATCAGGATTGATGCCCTATCATCGCAAAAGACTGTATCATAGATACCACGCTGTCACGTCATCAGGATTGATGCCCTATCATCGCAAAAGACTGTATCATAGATACCACGCTGTCACGTCATCAGGATTGATGCCCTATCATCGCAAAAGACTGTATCATAGATACCACGCTGTCACGTCATCAGGATTGATGCCCTATCATCGCAAAAGACTGTATCATAGATACCACGCTGTCACGTCATCAGGATTGATGCCCTATCATCGCAAAAGACTGTATCATAGATACCACGCTGTCACGTCATCAGGATTGATGCCCTATCATCGCAAAAGACTGTATCATAGATACCACGCTGTCACGTCATCAGGATTGATGCCCTATCATCGCAAAAGACTGTATCATAGATACCACGCTGTCCACGTCATCAGGATTGATGCCCTATCATCGCAAAAGACTGTATCATAGATACCACGCTGTCACGTCATCAGGATTGATGCCCTATCATCGCAAAAGATTGAATCATAGATACCACGCTGTCACGTCATCAGGATTGATGCCCTATCATCGCAAAAGACTGTATCATAGATACCACGCTGTCACGTCATCAGGATTGATGCCCTATCATCGCAAAAGACTGTATCATAGATACCACGCTGTCACGTCATCAGGATTGATGCCCTATCATCGCAAAAGATTGAATCAAAGAAACCAAAACGCCACGTCATCAAAGTTAGTGCCCCTTCATTGCAAAAAAAAAAAAAAAATTGAATCATAGAAATTACAATGCCACGTCATCAGGATTAGTAACCTCTCATCGCAAACGACTGAATCCTAGAAACCTCAATGTCACGTCATCAAAGTCACTGCCCCTTCATTGCGAAAGACTGAATCACAGAAACCTCAATGTCACGTTATCAAAGTCACTGCCCCTTCATTGCAGAAAGACTGAATCCTAGAAACCTCAATGTCACGTCATCAAAGTCACTGCCCCTTCATTGGGAAAGACTGAATCACAGAAACCTCAATGTCACGTTATCAAAGTCACTGCCCCTTCATTGCGAAAGACTGAATCACAGAAACCTCAATGTCACGTTATCAAAGTCACTGCCCCTTCATTGCAGAAAGACTGAATCCTAGAAACCTCAATGTCACGTTATCAAAGTCACTGCCCCTTCATTGCGAAAGACTGAATCACAGAAACCTCAATGTCACGTTATCAAAGTCACTGCCCCTTCATTGCAGAAAATTGAATCATAGAAATTACAATGCTACGTCATCAGGACTGAATCCTAGAAACCTCAATGTCACGTTATCAAAGTCACTGCCCCTTCATTGCAGAAAATTGAATCATAGAAATTACAATGCTACGTCATCAGGACTGAATCATAGAAACCTCAATGTCACGTTATCAAAGTTACTGCCCCCTCTTTGCCAATCACAGAAAACACACTGCCACGTCATTAAGATTAGCGACCCTCCATCACAAAAGTCAGCACCTGGTTTCAGACACCTTGCTCAGTCAGTGGCGGGTGTGGCTGTTTCAGACACCTTGCTCAGTCAGTGGCGGGTGTGGCTGTTTCAGACGCCCTGCTCAGTCAGTGGCGGGTGTGACTGTTTCAGACGCCTTGCTCAGTCAGTGGCGGGTGTGACTGTTTCAGACGCCCTGCTCAGTCAGTGGCGGGTGTGGCTGTTTCAGACGTCCTGCTCAGTCAGTGGCGGGTGTGGCTGTTTCAGACGCCTTGCTCAGTCAGTGGCGGGTGTGGCTGTTTCAGACGCCTTGCTCAGTCAGTGGCGGTGTGACTGTTTCAGACGCCCTGCTCAGTCAGTGGCGGGTGTGGCTGTTTCAGACGCCTTGCTCAGTCAGTAGAGGGTGTGGCTGTTTCAGACGCCTTGCTCAGTCAGTGGCGGGTGTGGCTGTTTCAGACGCCCTGCTCAGTCAGTAGAGGGTGTGGCTGTTTCAGACGCCTTGCTCAGTCAGTAGCGGGTGTGGCTACACTTCACCATCAGACATTCCTCACGACGTTGACCGCACAGACTCCGCAAAGGTACAGACAGTTTGTGGATGCCACTCCTAAACCCGAGAACGTGAAAGCGGGGCGAGGTCAGTGGGAGGGGTGGGGGTGGGGGTGGGTTGTCTGCTACACGCCGCCTCAAGGTGCTCTATGGGAGCCAGGTCCCCTGCACGTGCCGGGAAGTCCTTCCTCTAGATCCCCACGTCCCTGAAGGAGGTCCACCACAACATGGGCACAAAACGTACGTGCCTTATCATCCCGAAGAATGGCCCCAAGCCCTAGGACCCGGGGAGCTGGTTGGATCAGCGGGCCCACAATGTAATCGGTGTACCCTGGACGACGTTCACAGGTGTCCTGCCATCAGAGGTGGAAGACAACGCACGCCATTATTGAGGCTGTTCCACGGCAGTCCGCTTGCTGGACTGAGGCACTGAGGAACTGTTCACGCCAGAAACGTGTCCTGCCGTCACTAAACTGGAGAGACAACCCGAGACTCGGTCATGACCCACCGGTGCCTGTTCCAACACTGGCGTTGTCTACACCAGTCCACATGAGCCCGATGATCTGTGTGGGTAACGCGGCCCGCTGGTGTTCTTGATCGGAGGTTGAATCCGAGCATGTGGTTTCGAATGGCGGAAGCGCTGAAGCTAACATCAGCAACAGTCCTGAAATGACGTCACGGAGGGAACGATGTGGATGATGTTCTCTCGTGCAATGCTAAGGGCAGGTTTTGTATCGCCCGATCTGCGGGTGATGCCGTGACGTAAAGAGTGAGGGTGATGCTGTGTGCTGCCCAATGCCTGGAACAGCTCCTTCAACCTCTGGAAAACAATGTGCTCACCAGCCGTTTTGCCCGTATCCGGAATGGCTACACCCTCCTCCAGTTATGCCTCGTTCCTGGCACAGTCGTGTGCAGTGACATGGGATCTTGGAGGCATGGTCGTTTGAGCTCTGATTACCATGGTTTTTATTTCCCTTCAAGGCAGACCATGGCTGGACTGCTTTCACCAAAGGCTCTGCTTTCACACAAACTGGTGAGTGACCTTGTCTTGTCAGTCAAGGGTGCATAACTGGGTCCCTGAATTTCATGCTTGGGATTTGGGACCAGCCAACGGTCACCAGGCCAGCAGACTGTGGGCACGACCAGTGAACAGCTGGGCAGCATCCACAGCCGGATGGTGAATCACTTAACCGTAACGTCAATCATACCGAATGGTTTAATTATCAGCAGTGTAGTGCTTGGTGAATCACTGAACCGTAACGTCAATCTTACCGAATGGTTTAATGATCAGAAGTGTAGTGCATGGTGAATCACTGAACCGTAACGTCAATCTTACCGAATGGTTTAATGATCAGAAGTGTAGTGCATGGTGAATCACTGAACCGTAACGTCAATCTTACCCAATGGTTTAATGATCAGCAGTGTGGGAGGTCGAAGAGCCTATCTGATCCTTAACTTGTGGTTTGCAGTGTACCGATCGATCACGTTAAGTTTCTAGCCCGTGAGATAATTTCGAAAGAAGAACATTTTCGTTTATTACATGTGTGGCAGAAAATACATATCTTCATTCTATCTGCACCCCTCCATTCCTCAGACTCCTACTCCTCTTCCCAGAGATTCATCAGTTCCGGTGACCAGTCAGGGAATGAAGACCTCCCCGTCACGACAGTCAGGGAATGAAGACCTCCCCGTCACGACAGGCAGGAGTCTCTTCATCAAGGATCTTCAGGAATTCCTCATGGCTCGCAAATCATCCACACACCATGAAATGCTTTTCTGGCCACATGTGCAAAACTCATTTTACAACACGAATCGCATAAGATGTGAATTGGAGGGTATGGGGGGGGGGGGGAGGGGGGAGGGGACGAGAGGCAGTGAGAGGGGGTGAGGGAGGGGTAAATGGACGGATAAAGGAAGAGGGAGGAGAAGTAGAGAAAGAAGAGGAGAGGAGGGAGGGGATGGTAATGATGATGATCTTTATTTCCAAGGGTAAGGGGGGGGGGAAGAGAGAGGAGAGAGAGAGAGAGAGAGAGAGAGAGAGAGAGAGAGAGAGAGAGAGAGAGAGAGAGACTCGTGACTCGTGACTTTAATGAGGCCATCAGCCTATTCACATGAGTACACAACAAGACATATAAATCAATTTTATATAATTAGAACAAAATTTACCATGACTGCAACCACACATTCTTCCCTGACAGTATGTACATGCAGAATTATATCTGAATTATACATTAACACTACTTGGTACATTCTTCCTTATGAACGTAATGTAAGTATATTATTTTAAAACTCATGATATTAATGCTGTTGATACTATCATACAAGACACATGTTTCTATTTAATTTCCCTCATCATATTTTCGTTTACAACACAGTGAAGACCTTTCTTCCCTGCGTCGTATAATTCTCAGGAAAGCCGTGCTATTTTAGACATCTTTTGTTTATATCATTTAGGCATGCTGAGAGAGAGAGAGAGAGAGAGAGAGAGAGAGAGAGAGAGAGAGAGAGAGACAGACAGACAGACAGACAGACAGACAGACAGACAGACAGACAGACAGACACAGACACAGACACATAGAAACAGAGAGGCGCTTGCGCGCACGCTCTCCCGAACGTATACAGAGAGAAGAGAGAGAGAGAGAGAGAGAGAGAGAGAGAGAGAGAGAGAGAGAGAGAGAGAGAGAGAGGAGAGAGAGAGAGAGAGCGTACAACGAATTTAAGCAGATAGAAGTTATATCAGTAATTCTTTAAACATAAGAAAAAGAGCATTCAGAAGGAACTCGTTGCAATGGCGACAAAAAGTAAAGTTAGTCGTCATTACTAAATTAAACGAATTTCTGAATTGACAACTATAGACTAAAGATTATTCCCTTCCAACACTGTTGTTTAAGCCTTTTCAAATGCACATGAAAAGATTTCTGGAAGTGACTTGCAAAAACATGTCATGAGTCATCCTTTATATTTTAGTTTTTTTTTAATCCATATATTTCAGTCATATAAATGAAATATGAATGATGAATATCAGTCTGCCTTTATTAAGTGAACAAAGTTGGGAAAACTGGCATCATGATCCATGACCTTATAAAGACTTGATGCCATTCAATTGCCAGAAAAAAAAGGTTAGATTAATACTGTATAGAGAAGAGCTTCTTGTGAGATGTATGTGCATGTGCCTTCTTCTTCAGTGAATTATATCCTGCCATACAGACAGTCAAGAACGCCTAACGAGGTCATTTTGGGGCTTTCGGTTCTCCTGCTAGATCCAACTTTGATTCATGCTGCCTGCTACCCTTCGTTGTTTTGTATTTCTGTTGATGTCATCCATTTTAGGTGTACACTTGTGACTCGCTCATTTTCTTTGTCCTAAGTGTTGAGCATCTTGCCTGGAGAAGATCTAAGAGGTCGAAACGCGTCGTGTTTTCTTTGTGATTCGTTTGTCTACGTTCTTGGACGGGGCTTTATCAATTTTTTTTTTATTTGCTGGATGAAAGTTCTATTTAAAGCAGAGCAAAGTCTTTTTAATCCAAAGCAAAACGTATCGTCAGAAAGAAACAAAAGTAGAGTTCCCTAGGTCATCCCCACCGACCCCCCCCCCCCCCCCCCCTCCTCCTTTTCCCCTTTCTCTTTTTTTGAGGGGGAGTGGGTAGGTATTTTTCGGTTCCAAGATAACGAAAAGCTAAATGTCAAAAACGTATATTTATCTGTACATTTCAAACATAACAGAACTATACTTTGATCGTGTGTTTATTGTATGTATTCAGCAATGCTGATTTCTTTTTCTCTGTGTTGACGTACGCTTTTTCATGTGCTTATTTTATCAGTATAATAAGGCGGTGAGATTTTGATAGTTCAACCTTGCGTTAAATTTTTTTTGTCGTACGCTTATGTTTCAGCTGTGCTACTTTCATTTTGACGCTATTGCCGTGTGTTAGATTTTGTTTTTGCTGAATTCCTCCACCTACCCCTCCACCCGTCTCCCCGATTTTGTTTTTTGAATGAGAAAGCGTGAACGTGATTTTAAAAAAATCCTGATAAACAACGAGAGAGAGAGAGAGAGAGAGAGAGAGAGAGAGAGAGAGAGAGAGAGAGAGAGAGAGAGAGAGAGAATAAAAATTGGGGGGAAAATGTGCCTAACAATTCTTCCGTCACTAAAACAATACACACACACACACACACACACACACACACACACACACACACACACACACACACACACACACACAATTAGTTAGTTGCTTAGTTAGTTGGTTAGTTTCGCAGGTAAAATTTTCAGGTAAAGCCTGAACAACACCACAACAAAACGATCACAACAGATACTGAAATTTCAATTTGCATTACACACACACACACACACACACACACACACACACACACACACACACACACACACGGGCGCGCGTACATACATACATACATACATACATACATACATACATACATACATACATACATACATGCATACATGCCTCCAAACATACACTAATACGGACGAATGGACGCGCAGTCAGATAGATAGATAGATAGATAGATAGATAGATAGATAGATAGATAGATAGATAGATAGATAGATACGAGAGTGAGGGTAAGAGAGAGAGAGAGAGAGACAGACAGACAGAGAGAGAGAGAGAGAGAGAGAGAGAGAGAGAGAGAGAGAGAGAGAGAGAGAGAGAGAGAGAGAGAGAGAGAGATTTGGTCATGACATTGTGCGAGTGACGGACAACATAAAACGGAGATGAAAAAGAGAGGGTAACAGACAATGAAACTATTCACTAAATAGTTCAGGTGGATCCCCGGTTTTTACCACCGATGTGGAAAGTTGCCACGGGAAAGAGTTGCTATGAGTTGCAGAGTCAGTCAGAATGGAGTTGTCTGTGGCTGTCGAAAGAAAGCTCAAGATTGCAAGTGGATGGTACAAGAGTAGGATGGAGCTGAAAGTCAATACCTACATCTCTGTTCGGGCTAGGGGGATCTCGGCTTTATCTGCATTGCTTTTGTGCGCAAAGGAGGTTGTCTGGTGAGAACCAAGGCCCACGTCTGTTAAATGTAGGGGGATGCCGTACCAGTCGTCAATGTAGTCAGATTATATAGCAGACTTGATTTGACACCTAAGGCAAGCTGGATGCCTTTTCTCGCTGTTTATTTATTGACCTGAGGTTTGGTTTGGCCAACTGTGCAAGGACACACAGCTATAGTCATTAAAATTCCGTCTCCATTGTTTATGATGTGTTGTCAGCGAACAGAGAAATCATGTGTTCCAGAAGACATAATCATCGTATTGTTCTGTATCAGTGTTCCTATCTTCATGTGTTCCAGAAGACATAATTATCTTATTGTTCTGTATCAGTGTTCCTATCTTCATGTGTTCCAGAAGACATAATTATCTTATTGTTCTGTATCAGTGTTCCTATCTTCATGTGTTCCAGAAGACATGATTATCTTATTGTTCTGTATCAGTGTTCCTATCTTATCATTGCAGCCTACATGTTGGACACAAAATAAACAGATAAGGAGAAAACCATCATGAACGCGGTCTTTTCACAGTCATCTTTAAGTTGAAGATCTCATACAATGGATTTTATTCAGCGGAATATACTTTTGCCCCTCCTCCCCCCACCCCCCAATCTAGGAATCAAAACCCTATTCAAATATAATGTAGGACAAACAACCCAGCAGTACTCAAAAATGCATCTTGTCATAAATATAATTAGTACAATCTCCAATCTACCAATATAAAAAATCTGTATGATGTCCACTGATGAAGGAAAAAAAATTCTTTGATTCTGTTTGAGATGGACGCAGATCAATCTCGAATATAACATTTAAAAAAGAAAGACATCAGGCGTCATTTTTGTAAAAGTGTTTTGATGATCACTTTTTGGATGTACAAATAATTAACCTCTCCTTTTGTGTTGTTGAGAGTTGTCCATGTTTCATAAGCTTTGGTCAGAAATCTTGCAACAAGCGGCTGAAACCGGTTAAAACAACTGGCATCAAAACCGGTTAAAACAACTGGCATAAAATCCGAACGTAGCCAGACCGTGTATAACACGAGCTAGCAGACTCATTGCACACCTGCCTCATTGAGGTCTGAGGCCTACCACTTACACCTTCTGACACCTGCCTCATTGAGGTCTGAGGCCTACCACTTACACCTTCTGACACCTGCCTCATTGAGGTCTGAGGCCTACCACTTACACCTTCTGCCATTTCACTGCACACCTGCCTCATTGAGGTCTGAGGCCTACCACTTACACCTTCTGACACCTGCCTCATTGATGTCTGAGGCCTACCACTTACACCTTCTGACACCTGCCTCATTGAGGTCTGAGGCCTACCACTTACACCTTCTGCCATTTCACTGCACACCTGCCTCATTGAGGTCTGAGGCCTACCACTTACACCTGACGACACCTGCCTCATTGAGGTCTGAGGCCTACCACTTACACCTGACGACACCTGCCTCATTGAGGTCTGAGGCCTACCACTTACACCTGACGACACCTGCCTCATTGAGGTCTGAGGCCTACCACTTACACCTGACGACATTCCATTGCACACCTGCCTCATTGAGGTCTGAGGCCTACCACTTACACCTGACGACACCTGCCTCATTGAGGTCTGAGGCCTACCACTTACACCTGACGACATTCCATTGCACACCTGCCTCATTGAGGTCTGAGGCCTACCACTTACACCTGACGACATTCCATTGCACACCTGCCTCATTGAGGTCTGAGGCCTACCACTTACACCTGACGACATTCCATTGCACACCTGCCTCATTGAGGTCTGAGGCCTACCACTTACACCTGACGACATTTCATTGCACACCTGCCTCATTGAGGTCTGAGGCCTACCACTTACACCTGACGACATTTCATTGCACACCTGCCTCATTGAGGTCTGAGGCCTACCACTTACACCTGACGACACCTGCCTCATTGAGGTCTGAGGCCTACCACTTACACCTGACGACATTCCATTGCACACCTGCCTCATTGAGGTCTGAGGCCTACCACTTACACCTGACGACATTCCATTGCACACCTGCCTCATTGAGGTCTGAGGCCTACCACTAACACCTGACGACATTTCTAAACGTTAAAATCTGAACAATGACAACCACAGTTAAATCAAACGAAGGATGAAGACTGGTGTACAGAAAGTTACTGGAGAAGCATGGAACAGAACGAGTCAGTGCGGGCGAGTCTTGGAGTGGGATGTTGGTACGGGTACACTGGGAAGTGTGCACGGGGTGACGCACTGCAGTTACGTCATTTCAATATTCACCCCCTTCCAGTTGAAATTATTTCATGATTTTGTTCACAGCATGCTTGTCTTGTAATAGAGAAACATTAAATTTGTTCTTTTTTTCACACTACCTCCGTTTCAGACATAAAGAAATTACTAAACGATCAGACCAGTACCCTAATACTGGTATAATATCGGTTAAATAAAGAGAGGATAATAAAAGCTGAACAGGAACAGTAGTCTTATTATGCTGTTTCACCGGAGTCACTTTAAGGGCTATCTTTTGTACATGTGTCAGCACTTCCAGTTTCTTCCTTGGTGTTTATCAGCGCTTCTCTTGATTGGGGTGGGGGGTGGGGATGGGGGGTGGGGGGAGGAGGTATTATTCTATGTAAATCTGTAACAACCTAATTCAGTGTCCATTCCGGTACTCAAGGCACCTACAGCAACGATATTAATTTTCATAATTTTAATGATTTCTTTGAGACAATTGTGAAACAGAGAAACGTCTTTATTGGACCTATACATGTTTGCCGGAAGATTTTTTTATTCAAATGAGGAAAATGATATAAGCATAACCTTGGCGTCTATCAAGTTGTACATCTTTTACTTCAAATTCAAAATTACTTTGACAAAAAAAAAAAAAAAAAAAAAAAAAAAACAGTTGCTCCTCGTAAATTAGAACAACTTTTCAGGAATCCAAACATTGGTAGCCCATTACACATGGAAGTACTTCCACCCGTGCATAGCTAGCAGTTAATAGACAGTGGTTGGCTAAAATGGACTAAACATATTCAAACTAACGGTAAATTCGACTTGTATAGAACTTTTGCGACACACCTTTACCTATTCTTTGATTTGAAATCATGTTTTAATTGTATGATAGAATCGGAATCTGACATTCAATGGTATATAGTACAAGATGCAGAACTGTAAACACGAGTTTTAGATTGTCTAATGTGTAAAGTAGCAGACATGTACATTTTGTCTTGTAATGTTCAGTGCTCGGACGTGTTCCTGAAAGCTTTATGAAAGCTGAGGATTAACAATAACCTCTGTTCAAACTCAGTTTACCAATGTCCCCACAAAGTTTCATGATGTACAAGATTATTCTCCATTCCTGTGTAGGGAATCGACGTTTTGAGAACTAGCAACGTCGTACGGGTACACTTCATTTGTTTCTGTTTTCATTCTATTTAGGATCATTGATACGTATAGCATAAGAATTTGTTTCTGTGAGTGTTCTTGCTCACTTTGGTTTGAATTGGATCGCTTACATGATGTTCACACACCACTTCATAAGGAACCATGGCCTAATATGAATAAATCTGTCTGACTCCGACTCTCTCTCTCTCTCTCTCTCTCTCCTCTCTCTCTCTCTCTAACTTCATATGCATAATTCTTATGTGCTAGCTTACTTGTGTGTGTGTGTGTGTGTGTGTGTGTGTGTGTGTGTGTGTGTGTGTGTGTGTGTTCGTTGGTCTGTGTATGCACAGCCAGGGGTATATACTGTAAGGTTATGATGCCACCTACCCGAAGAGGAAGCCCTGGCAGAGGACGAGGATGAGGACAGCTGCAGGACAGACGTGGAAGCCTCCCATTCTGCAGCCTCGGCGCTGGTGCAGCGAGCACAGTGCTGGACAGAACAGGAACAGGCAAACGTACAATGCTGGACACTACAGGGACAACACACACACACACACACACACACACACACACACACACACACACACACACACACACACACACACACAGATGAGAGAGAGAGAGAGAGAGAGAGAGAGAGAGAGAGAGAGAGAGAGAGAGGAGAGAGAGAGAGAGCGACACTGCCGGAAAGGAAAGGAAACGACATAATACTATGCTGGGAAGGAAAGGAAAGGAAACGACATAATACTATGCTGGGCAGGAAAGGAGAGGAAACGACATAATACTATGCTGAGCAGGAAAGGAGAGGAAACGACATAATACTATGCTGGGCAGGAAAGGAAAGGAAACGACATAATACTATGCTGGGCAGGAAAGGAGAGGAAACGACATAATACTATGCTGGGCAGGAAAGGAAAGGAAACGACATAATACTATGCTGGCAGGAAAGGAAAGGAAACGACATAATACTATGCTGGGCAGGAAAGGAAAGGAAACGACATAATACTATGCTGGGCAGGAAAGGAAAGGAAACGACATAATACTATGCTGGGCAGGAAAGGAAAGGAAACGACATAATACTATGCTGGGCAGGAAAGGAAAGGAAACGACATAATACTATGCTGGGCAGGAAAGGAAAGGAAACGACATAATACTATGCTGGGCAGGAAAGGAAAGGAAACGACATAATACTATGCTGGGCAGGAAAGGAAAGGAAATACGTACAGCACTGGAGACAAAAGAATTACTCGCTATGCAGTAAAGAAAAATTCAACGAAAAACAGAAACCGCTAGACAGAAAAGACAAAGAAAATCGTTCTGTGCTGGGCAGACAAAGGAAGGAAACGTACGTAACACTGGGCAGCTAAGGAAAGGAAAGGGCAATTATGCTGGATAGAGATGGAGAAGAAACGAATATATCGCCGGACAGAAAGGAAAAAACTCAGTACAATACTGCACTAGTCAGGACATGAGATACAGACAACACCGGACAGACATGGAAAAGACACATGTACAGTGCTGTACAAGTCAGAACATGAGATACAGACAACACCGGACAACATGGAAAAGACACATGTACAGTGCTGTATAAGTCAGGACATGAGATACAGACAACACCGGAACGACATAGAAAAGACACATGTACAATGCTGTACAAGTCAGGACATGAGATACAGACAACACCGGACAGACATGGAAAAGACACATGTACAGTGCTGTACAAGTCAGGAGATGAGTTACAGACAACACCCGAACGACATAGAAAAGACACATGTACAATGCTGTACAAGTCAGGACATGAGATACAGACAACACCGGACAGACATGGAAAAGACACATGTACAGTGCTGTACAAGTCAGGGCATGAGAGACAGACAACACCGGACAGACATGGAAAACACACATGTACAGTGCTGTACAAGTCAGGACATGAGATACAGACAACACCGGACAGACATGGAAAAGACACATGTACAGTGCTGTACAAGTCAGGACATGAGATACAGACAACACCGGACAGACATGGAAAAGACACATGACAGTGCTGTACAAGTCAGGACATGAGACACAGGCAACGCCGGACAGACATGGAAAAGACACATGTACAGTGCTGTACAAGCCAGGACATGAGACACAGGCAACGCTGGACAGACATAAGAAAGACACATGTACGGTGCTGGTGGAAAAATACAAAGGGACAGATACAATACTGTGGAATACTGGGGAAACAAAGGTGAAGACATGGAAAAGACACACGTACAGTGCTGGGGAAAAAACAAAGGAACACATACAGTACTGTAGAATACTGGAGAACAAAGGGAGAAATAGGCGTGTAATGTATGGAAAAAGGAAAACGGAACACGTGCAAAGCTGAATGGAAAGGCAAAGGATCCTATTTAGCGTTGCAAAAGACAGAAACAGAAAAAAGGTGGAGCTAGAAGGAAAGAAAACCCGTATAGTGCTGAAAAGACAAGGACACCAAAGACAAGGAAAGAAACCCGTATAGTGCTGAAAAGACAAGGACACCAAAGACAAGGAAAGAAACCCGTATAGTGCTGAAAAGACAAGGACACCAAAGACAAGGAAAGAAACCCGTATAGTGCTGAAAAGACAAGGACACCAAAGACATATAACGCTTTCCAGACAAGGAAAAGTGATACAAACATCTAGAAAGAAAAGGAAGTGTGTGTGTGTGTGTGTGTGTGTGTGGTGTGTGTGTGTGTGTGTGTGTGTGTGTGTGTGGTGTGTGTGTGTGTGTGTGTGTGTGTGTGTGTGTGTGAAATGCAAACCTGAAAGATTTTAATCCCAGGCTAATTAATGTTATTGATTAATCTGAATCCAGATCATTTCATCATACTGTCGACCTCAGCACAAATGGCCTTCATCTTGCAGCCTACAGACGCACTTGGATTTCAGTTACCTTTATCAAGAACCTCAAAACATTTATTTTTTATGAAAGGAAAGAAAGGAAGAGGAAAAACAAAGCAGAAATAAGGTTTAAAAAAGGTGCAATAAACGAAGACGGTAAGAAGAGTAAAAGAAAAGAAAGCGAAAAAAAGTGAAGGAAGAGGAGAACAGCAGTCATCAGCAGGAGCAGCAGCAGTAACAACAACAACAACAACAACAACAACAACAACAAGATAACTTATTTTTCAAAAACAACAACAACAAGATAACTTACTTTTTTCAAAAACAAAAACAAAAAACAAACAGAAAGAAAGAGTGTGAAGAAGAAATGGAAAAGTACGATTTCTTGTTAAAAATAAAATAAAATAAAACAAAAGTACTGCAAAAAGAAAATGAATAAAAAGAAGAAATAGAACACTGATTAAAGACGGACATGCTCTGTCACTGGTGATACATTAGGCACATTAAATGCTTTTCCACAATAATGATCCATGCCACCATGTCCCTGAGAAGAAAAGGAATGATCAGAAACATCGAACTGGAACAACCTCAATGCCAATTTCATGTAACTATAATAATAAAGAAGAAGAAGAAGAAGAAGAAGAAGAAGAAGAAGAAGAAGAAGAAGAAGAAGAAGAAGAAGAGAGAAGAAGACGAGGAGGAGGAAGACGAGGAAGAAGGAGGAGAGAGAAGAAGAAGAAGAAGAAGAAGAAGAAGAAGAAGAAGAAGAAGAAGAAGAAGAAAGAGAGCAATACAACAACAACAACAACAGCAACAACAACACGACGACGACGACGACGACGACGACGACAACGGAACGACAACTATGACAACGACACGGACGACGATGACAAGAACGAAAGAAAAGAGGAAGAGCAGAAACAAATACAGAAGAGAAGTAAACAAAGGATATGACGGAGGAGAAAAAGACTGAGGGGAAAAAGAAAGAAAGATAGAAAGAAAGAAAGATAAAGAAAAAAGAAAGAAAGAAAGATAAAGAAAAAAGAAAGAAAGATAGAAGAGAAAGAAAGAAAGATAAAAGAAAAAAAGAAAGAAAGATAGAAAGAAAGAAAGATAGAAAGAAAGAAAGATAAAGAAAAAAAGAAAGAAAGATAGAAAGAAAGAAAGATAGAAAGAAAGATAAAGAAAAAAGAAAGAAAGAAAGATAAAGAAAAAAGAAAGAAAGATAGAAAGAAAGAAAGATAAAGAAAAAAGAAAGAAAGAAAGATACAGAAAAAAGAAAGAAAGAAAAACAGAAAAAGAAAAAAAGAAATAAAGAAATAAACAAAGAAAAAAGGATCTTCGTGGAGAGCTCTGAAATGAGTGGCATGAAACCTCTAGCAATCTATGGACCTTTTTAAAGAGCACATGGCATTCCAGTCTAGCTCATTGACCTGTAAAGAGCACATGGCATTCCAGTTTAACTCATTGACCTCTCTCTGTCACATTTTTGATGGAATCCAATGTTCTGATTTTCTCAGAAATCCTCTTCGTGAAGAAAGAGACACCGCCCCCCACCCCCACCCCCTCCCCTTTCCATTTGCCCCATACCCACCTCACCCTACCTCTCCGACTGCCTCCCTTCTCCCCCTCCTCCTCCTCCCAATGCAAGTAAAGAAGAAGAATAAATCAAAGAAGTACAATAATAACTGAAACAAAAATAACAAAATAAAACGCAGGAGAAAACTAGAAGGGGGCGGAGGGGGAGGGGGGAAGGAAGGAAGAAGGATCAGCTGAGATGGTCTAGGGATAGCGAAGGTGGAGGAAGAGGGAGGAGGTGTGCGTGGGTAATGGGGATCTTGGAGGAGAAAGGTGTAGCAGAAAGGGGCGGCAACCTCCGTGCCCACAGTCTTTGTCCGATACATTGTCAGAGGAACAGCCACGGTTGTAGAACAATGGCATATTACAACTAAGAGGGAGAGAACTAGGAATAAGGAACGGAGAGAACTAGGAATAAGGAACGGAAAGAACTAGGAATAAGGAACGCAGAGAACTAGGAGAGAACTAGGAATAAGGAACGGAGAGAACTAGGAATAAGGAACGCAGAGAACTAGGAATAAGGAATGAAGAGAACAACGAATAAGGCGATTTGGGGAGAAAAGGGAAGGAAAAAACAAAAGGAAGGGAAGGAGACTAACAGCATGAGGACGAGGAGGAAGAGATGGAGACTAACAGAGTGAGGACGAGGAGGAAGGGAAGGAGACTAACAGAGTGAGGACGAGGAGGAAGGGAAGGAGACTAACAGCATGAGGACGAGGAGGAAGAGATGGAGACTAACAGCATGAGGACGAGGAGGAAGAGATGGAGACTAACAGAGTGAGGACGAGGAGGAAGGGAAGGAGACTAACAGAGTGAGGACGAGGAGGAAGAGATGGAGACTAACAGAGTGAGGACGAGGAGGAAGGGAAGGAGACTAACAGAGTGAGGACGAGGAGGAAGAGATGGAGACTAACAGAGTGAGGACGAGGAGGAAGAGATGGAGACTAACAGAGTGAGGACGAGGAGGAAGAGATGGAGACTAACAGAGTGAGGACGAGGAGGAAGAGATGGAGACTAACAGCATGAGGACGAGGAGGAAGAGATGGAGACTAACAGAGTGAGGACGAGGAGGAAGGGAAGGAGACTAACAGAGTGAGGACGAGGAGGAAGAGAAGGAGGAGGAAAAGGTAGAGGAGGACTTACGGGAGGTGGAAGAGGAGGAAGAGATGGAGACTAACAGAGTGAGGACGAGGAGGAAGAGATGGAGACTAACAGCATGAGGACGAGGAGGAAGAGATGGAGACTAACAGCATGAGGACGAGGAGGAAGAGATGGAGACTAACAGAGTGAGGACGAGGAGGAAGAGATGGAGACTAACAGAGTGAGGACGAGGAGGAAGAGATGGAGACTAACAGAGTGAGGACGAGGAGGAAGAGATGGAGACTAACAGAGTGAGGACGAGGAGGAAGAGATGGAGACTAACAGAGTGAGGACGAGGAGGAAGAGATGGAGACTAACAGAGTGAGGACGAGGAGGAAGGGAAGGAGACTAACAGCATGAGGACGAGGAGGAAGAGATGGAGACTAACAGAGTGAGGACGAGGAGGAAGGGAAGGAGACTAACAGAGTGAGGACGAGGAGGAAGAGATGGAGACTAACAGCATGAGGACGAGGAGGAAGAGATGGAGACTAACAGAGTGAGGACGAGGAGGAAGGGAAGGAGACTAACAGAGTGAGGACGAGGAGGAAGAGATGGAGACTAACAGCATGAGGACGAGGAGGAAGAGATGGAGACTAACAGAGTGAGGACGAGGAGGAAGAGATGGAGACTAACAGCATGAGGACGAGGAGGAAGAGATGGAGACTAACAGAGTGAGGACGAGGAGGAAGGGAAGGAGACTAACAAAGTGAGGACGAGGAGGAATTGAAGGAGGAGGAAAAGGTAGAGGAGGACTTACGGGAGGTGGAAGAGGAGGAAGAAGACGAGGAGGTGTGTGTGTGTGTGTGTGTGTGATGTGTGTGTGTGGTGTGCGTGCGTGCGTGCGTGCGTGCGTGCGTGCGTGCGTGCGTGCGTGCGTGCGTGCGTGCGTGCGTGCGTGCGTGCGTGCGATGATAAAAATGATGCGTTCAGTAATAAGAATGATGATGATGACAATTGCGATCACGAAATGACGATGATGATGACAATCACGATGCTGATAACTTGGCGATGAATGACGAAAGAGACTACTGTGTCTTTAAACTATTGTTTCAGGCTAATAAAGGCATTTCTGCACTCTATAAAGGCATTTCTGCACTCTATAGAGGCATTGCTGCACTCTATAAAGAAATTGCTGCACTGTGTAAAGGCATTGCTGCACTGTATAAAGACATTGCTGCACTGTTATAAAGGCATTGTTGCGCTCTTTAAAGGCATTCGCACTCTATGAAGGCATTGCTGCACACTTAAAGGCATTGCTGTACACTCTAAAGGCATTGCTGCACACTATAAAGGCATTGTTACACTCTATAAAGGCATTGCTGAACACTATAAAGGCATTGCTGCACACTATAAAGGCACTGCTGCATACTATAAAGGCACTGCTGCACTCTATAAAGGCATTGCTGCACACTATAAAGGCATTGCGGCACACTATAAAGGCACTGCTGCACACTATAAAGGCATTGCTGCACTCTATGAAGGCATTGCTGCACACTAGAAAGGCATTGCTGTACACTCTAAAGGCATTGCTGCACACTATAAAGGCATTGTTACACTCTATAAAGGCATTGCTGAACACTATAAAGGCATTGCTGCACACTATAAAGGCACTGCTGCATACTATAAAGGCACTGCTGCACTCTATAAAGGCATTGCTGCACACTATAAAGGCATTGCGGCACACTATAAAGGCACTGCTGCACACTATAAAGGCACTGCTGCACACTATAAAGGCACTGCTGCACTCTGTAAAGGCATTGCTGCACACTATAAAGGCACTGCTGTACACTATAAAGGCATTGCTGCACTCTATAAAGGCATTGCTGCAGTCTTTAAAGGCACTGCTGCACACTATAAAGGCACTGCTGCACACTATAAAGGCATTGCTGCACACTATAAAGGCATTGCTGCACACTATAAAGGCACTGCTGCACACTATAAAGGCACTGCTGCACTCTATAAAGGCACTGCTGCACTCTTTAAAGGCACTGCTGCACACTATAAAGGCACTGCTGCACACTATATAGGCATTGCTGAACACTATAAAGGCATTGCTGAACACTATAAAGGCACTGCTGCACTCTATAAAGGCACTGCTGCACACTATAAAGGCATTGCTGAACACTATAAAGGCACTGCTGCACTCTATAAAGGCACTGCTGCACTCTATAAAGGCATTGCTGCACTCTATAAATGCATTGCTGCACTCTATAAAGGCATTGCTGCACTCCATAAAGGCATGTTTTTCTCACTCAACAAAATTGAAATTGAAGGGGGAAAGGACGAACGGTCTTTTGAAAAATGGAGGAGGAGGAGAAGGAGTTGGAGGAGGAGGAGAAGAAGAAGAAGAAGAAGAAGAAGAAGAAGAAGAAGAAGAAGAAGAAGAAGAAGAAGAAGAAGGAAAGGAAGAAGAAGAAGGAAAGGAAGAAGAAAGAAAGAAAGAATGAAATAAAGAAAGAAAGAAAAGAAAAGAAAGAAAGAAAGAAAGAACGAAAGAAACAAACAAAAACAAATCAGAACTGCTCGTAGAAAAATTGTATTACAGAACATCAAAGTGTGAAGAAGACGAAACTAAGAAGAAACAAAGAGAAAAAAAGGAAAGAATAAGCCGATAAAACAAAATGGAGGTGAGTGAAAAAATAAAAAAAATAACAAACACACACACAAAAAAAAAACAAAAGCGCAGAACACGCACACACACACACACACACACACACACACACACACACACACACACACACACACACACACACACACGCACGCACGCACGCAAGCACACACACACACACACACACACACACACACACACACACACACACACACACACACACACACACACACACACACACACACTTCAGTACACTTACTCTTCCAGTCGCTGTCGGTTAAACACCAAGAGACTCTGAGACACCGAGTCGATAGTGCGTCCCGCCCTAAAAGAAAGCTAGCAGCCTCCGCCGAACGAAGCACGTGGTGGAAAACAATACTGGACCGCCACACGGAGACAGCCCCGTCTATTGCAGCCAGTTGTCGCCGCTCTTGCCTTAAATACCCCTAGTTTGTCTCAGGGGCGTATTCTCGACAGAACTCACACTTCGTGATGAGAGAGAAGAGCCCCCCCCCCCCCCCCTCCCACCCCCACCTCCTCC
Source organism: Conus canariensis (assembly GCA_033310375.1). Lineage (NCBI taxonomy): Eukaryota > Metazoa > Mollusca > Gastropoda > Neogastropoda > Conidae > Conus > Conus canariensis. The sequence goes on along the minus strand of CM065741.1, from coordinate 51,816,866 downwards.
CTCCCCTTCCTCCTCTCCTTCATACCTCCTTCCTCTCCTTCATACCTCTTTCCTCCTCATCCTTATTCCTGGTTCTCTCCCTCCTGGTTGTAATGTGTCATTGTTCTACGGCTGTGGCTGGAACAGCGCTGACAAAGTATCGGACAAAGTCTGTGGGCATTGAGGTTGACGCCCCTTTCTGCCACACCTTCCTCCTCCAAGATCCCCACCACCCACCCACTCCTCCTCCCTCTTCCTCCACCTTCGCTACGCCTAGACCATCTCAGCTGCTCCGTCTTCCTTCCTCCCCCCCCCCTCCCCCGCCCCGCCCCTCTTCTAGCTTTCTCCTGCGTGTTATTTTTTTGTTATTTTGTTCTAGTCATTGGTGTTCTTTGTTTTCTTCTTCTTCTTTACTTGTATTGGGAGGAGGAGGAGGGGGAGAAGGGAGACAGTCGGAGAGGTAGGGTGAGGTGGGTAAGGAGTATGGGGCAAATGGAAAGGGGAGGGGGTGGGGGTGGGGGGTGGGGGGTGGGGGTGCGTGTGTCTTTCTTCACGAAGAGGATTTCAGAGAAAATCAGAACACTGGATGTCATAAAATAAATGTGACAGATAGGTCAATGAGATAGACCGGAATGCCATGTGCTGTTCAAACCGGTCCATAAATTGCTAGTGGTTTCATGTCACTCATCTCAGAGCTCTCCACGAAGATCCTTTCTTTCTTTCTTTCTTTTTTCTTTGTTCTTTCTTTCTTTCTTTCTTTTTTCTTTTTCTCTTTCTTTCTTTTTTTCTTTTTCTTTCTTTCTTTCTTTTCTTTTTTCTTTCTTTCATTCTTTCTTTCATGCTTTCATTCATTCATTCTTTCTTTCTTTCGTTTTCTTTTGTCTTTTTCCGATCTGTCTTATCCTTTGCTTACTCCTCTTCTGTATCTTTTTCTGCTCTTCCTTTCTTCTGTGGTTCTTGTCATCGTCGTCCGTGTCGTCGTAGTTGTAGCTGTCGGTGTCGGTTTTGTTGTTGTTGCTGTTGTGTTGCCCTCCTTATTCTTCTTGTTGTTCTTCTTCTTGTTGTTCTTGTTTTTGTTGTTGATGTTGTTCTTGTTCTTCTTCTTTTTCTCTCCTCCTCCTCCTCCTCCTCCTCTTTCTTCTTCTTCTTCTTCTTCTTCTTCTTCTTCTTCTTCTTCTTCTTCTTCTTCTTCTTCTACAATTATTAGTATTATTTACATGGTACTGGCATTACAATTGTTCCAGTTCGATGTTTCTGATCATTCCTTTTCTTCTCAGGGACATGGTAGCATGGCACCATTATTGTGGGCAAGCATTTAATGTGCCTAATGTATCACCTGTGACAGAGCATGTCCGTCTTTAATCAGTGTTTTATTTCTTCTTTTCATTCATTTTCTTTTTCAGTCTTTTTGCTTTAATTTTTCTTTTCTGTTACAAGAAATCGTGCTTTTCCCCTTTTTCTTAGCACGCTTTCTTTCTGTTATTTTTTTCTTTTATAAGTATTATTTGTCGTTGTTGTTGTTGTTGTTGTTGTTGTTGTTGTTGTTGTTGTTGCTTCTGCTGCTGCTGCTGCTGCTGGTTTCGTTCACTTCTTCCTTCACCTATTTCGTTTTCTTTCTTTTATTCTTCTTACTCGTCTTCGTTTATTGCACCTTTTTTTCTTATTTCCGCTTTGTTTTTCGTCTTCCTTTCTTTCCTGTCATATAAACGATGTTTTGAGGCTCTTGATCAAGGTAATAGAAACCCAAGTGCGTCTGTAGGCTGCAAGATAAAGGTCATTTGTGACTGAGATCGGCAGTATGATAAAATGATTGGAATACATATTGATCAATAACATTTTTCACGTTTGCATTTCACACACACACACACACACACACACACACACACACACACACACACACACACACACACACACACACACAGAGAGAGAGAGAGAGAGAGAGAGAGAGAGAGAGAGAGAGAGAGAGAGAGAGAGTTATGGTATCTTTATTCAACCAATCCACAAGGACAGGATAGACTCTTAACAGGTCGTTAAGGACACTTTTATCATTAATTAGCGTTCCTCAATGTTCACCTCTTTTCCTCTCCGGAGATCAGCGAGGGGGCTAAGAGCTCGTCAATTTCGATCATTCGTAGGGTTGCTTTATTATTATTACGGCTTGACATCCATCTCTGTCCCCGCAACAGTGAATGGCTGCCTGACTCCTTTTAAGGGAGACAAAGACTGCAGGCAGTCATATGGGCTCCGCTTTGGAGAATGCTGTGCCCTTGACACGGTAAGCCCACGGCAGTTCACTGCTATGGCAGCCACTGGACCATGAATGCTTTTCTTCTCCCTTCTTGCTCCAGTTCAGCTTTGGTCCCAGCTCTCCTGGCTTAATCCCTTCATGCTCCAGTTCAGCTTTGGTCCCACCTCTCCTGGCTTGATCCTTTCAGGTTCCAGTTCAGCTTTGGTCCCAGCTCTCCTGGCTTGATCCTTTCATGCTACAGGTGCTTTGGTCCCAGCTCACTGGTTTGATCCCTTCATGCTCCAGTCCAGCTTTGGTCCAAGCTCTCCTGGCTTGATCACTTCAGGCTCCAGTTCAGCTTTGGTCCCAGCTCTCCTGGCTTGATCCATTCATGCTCCAGTTCAGCTCTGGTCCTAGCTCTCCTGGCTTGATCCCTTCATGCTCCAGTTCAGCTTTGTTCCCAGCTCTCCTGGCTTGATCCCTTCATGATGCCCCAGTTCAGCTCTGGTCCCAGCTCTCCTGGCTTGATCCCTTCATGCTGCAGTTCAGCTCTGGTCCCAGCTGTCCTGGCTTGATCCCTTCATACTGCAGTTCAGCTCTGGTCCCAGCTGTCCTGGCTTGATCCCTTCATGCTGCAGTTCAGCTTTGGTCCCAGCTCTCCTGGCTTGATCCCTTCATGCCCCAGTTCAGCTTTGGTCCCAGCTCTCCTGGCTTGATCCCTTTATTATTATTATTATTTATTATTATGAACATTTATGACGCCTAATCAATTGAATGCCCTAGGCGCTTACAATATCACAACAGACATCAAATCACACAATATATAACAATCATACATGAGAAAAAGGCATCAAAATCCAAAGCAAGGACACAAACTCACAAGCATGCATACACGCAAACACACACTCACACAGACACGAACGCACACAAAGCAGACACTCGCATCACACATTGCAAACGTCGGGTCATAGGGAAGACGAAGTTACCTAGGAAACAGATGAGTTTTGAGAAGGCGCTTGAATGTGGGCAGTGAGGGTGAGTATCTGAGAGAGCGAGGCAATTGATTCCAGGTAGTTGGAGCTTGATAGGCAAAGGAACGTTGACCAAAGGTTTTAGTGCGAACAGTGGGGATACTGTAGATACGAGTGTCACATGAGGAACGTAAAGCTCGAGATGGGGTGTAAAGATGTAACAGGTGGGTGAGATACTCAGGACAGGAAGACTCGATAGATTTGAAGCAGAGAGAGGCAATCTTGTAGGATATTCTTAGCTGAACAGGGAGCCAGTGGAGAGAGCGGAGCAATGGGGTAACATGGTTATATTTAGAAGTGCGGAAGATGAGACGGGCAGCATGATTCTGAACTCTTTGAAGTTTGTTGATGAGATGAGAGGGAGAGCCAGACAAAAGAGCGTTACAGTAATCCAGGCGGGATAGAACAAATGCGCAGACAAGAGCTTTTGTTGTGTTTTCTGAGAGAAGATGGCGAATAGAAGCAATTCGGCGGAGTTCAAGAAAGCAAGTGCGACAGACATTGCTGACATGCTGTTGGAAGGACAGGGTTTGATCAAGAGTTACACCGAGGTTGCGGGCAGAATGAGAGAGAGTGATAGGTGAATCAACAAGTTTGATGGAAGTCGGAACAGAAGAGTGGTTTTGAAGTTTTGGTGGGGTGATCAGGATCAGTTCAGACTTTTCTTCATTTAGTTTTAGTTTGTTTCGGGTCATCCAGTCCTTAAGGTTGGCTACACAAGACTGGGTGTTTTGGATCATGAGAGGAAGGTCAGAGAGAGGCCCAGAGACATACAGCTGATTGTCATCAGAGAAGGAATGATGCTGAAGTAGGTGTTCTTGGACGATAGAAGAGACAGGATAAGAGTAGAGAATGAAGAGTAGAGGGCCCAAGACAGATCCTTGTGGCACGCCGTAGGTCAGACAAGAGGGATTAGAAGAAAGGCCGTTGACAGAAACTACTTGTTGACGATCAGTGATGTAGGAATGAAACCAACTCAAGACTGTGTCATCAAGCCCAAAAGAGTGATGTAGGCGGGAAATGAGGATAGAGTGGTCAATAGTGTCAAAGGCAGCAGATAGGTCCAAGAGAGTCAAAAGTGATACATTGTTACAGTCAAGGGCAGTCAGAATGTCGTTACAGATTTTGAGAAGAGCAGTCTCAGTACTATGTCCAGAGCGGTAAGCAGACTGAAGGGGATAGACAAGGCTGTTGGAATGAAGGTGGTCTAACAGTTGGTCAAGAACAACTTTCTCTAAAATTTTTGAAAGAAACGGAAGATTTGACACAGGTCTGTAGTTTTTCAAATTGTCAGGGTCAAGAGTAGTCTTTTTCAAAAGAGGTCTTACAATTGCAGATTTGAAAGAAGAAGGAAAGAAGCCAGTTGAGAGGGAGTGGTTGATGATGATGGTAATATGAGGGAGTAGAGTGTCAAGGCAATGGGTGAGGAAAGAAGCTGGTAGTGGGTCAAGTTCACAGGTTTTAATGCCAGATTTCATGATGATTTTCTTTACAAAGACCTCAGAAACAGGATGGAAGGAAGTGAGGAAAGTTCCCGAGAAAGGGGGATCGGGAAATGGTGCATGAGTATTAGTCAGGGAGTCCAGTGAAAGCCTAAGATTAGTGATCTTGTTGACAAAGTAGTCAGAGAAAGCCTGTGGAAGGTCAGAAGGTGGGAGATGCTGCAGTTCAGCTTTGGTCCCAGCTCTCCTGGCTTGATCCCTTCATGCCCCAGTTCAGCTCTGGTCCCAGCTCTCCTGGCTTGATCCCTTCATGCTCCAGTACAGCTCTGGTTCCACCTCTCCTGCCTTGATCCCTTCATGCTCCAGTTCAGCTTTGGTCCCAGCTCTCCTGGCTTGATCCCTTCATACTGCAGTTCAGCTCTGGTCCCAGCTGTCCTGGCTTGATCACTTCATGCCACAGTTCAGCTTTGGTCCCACCTCTCCTGGCTTGATCCTTCATGCCCCAGTTCAGCTTTGGTCCCAGCTCTCCTGGCTTGATCCCTTCATGCTCCAGTACAGCTCTGGTTCCACCTCTCCTGCCTTGATCCCTTCATGCTCCAGTTCAGCTTTGGTTCCAGCTCTCCTGGCTTGATCCCTTCATACTGCAGTTCAGCTCTGGTCCCAGCTCTCCTGGCTTGATCACTTCATGCCACAGTTCAGCTTTGGTCCCAGCTCTCCTGGTTTGATCCCTCCATGCTCCAGTACAGCTCTGGTTCCACCTCTCCTGCCTTGATCCCTTCATGCTCCAGTTCAGCTTTGGTCCCAGCTCTCCTGGCTTGATCCCTTCATACTGCAGTTCAGCTCTGGTCCCAGCTGTCCTGGCTTGATCACTTCATGCCATAGTTCAGCTTTGGTCCCACCTCTCCTGGCTTGATCCTTCATGCCCCAGTTCAGCTTTGGTCCCAGCTCTCCTGGCTTGATCCCTTCATGCTCCAGTACAGCTCTGGTTCCACCTCTCCTGCCTTGATCCCTTCATGCTCCAGTTCAGCTTTGGTCCCAGCTCTCCTGGCTTGATCCCTTCATACTGCAGTTCAGCTCTGGTCCCAGCTCTCCTGGCTTGATCACTTCATGCCACAGTTCAGCTTTGGTCCCAGCTCTCCTGGTTTGATCCCTTCATGCTCCAGTACAGCTCTGGTTCCACCTCTCCTGCCTTGATCCCTTCATGCTCCAGTTCAGCTTTGGTCCCAGCTCTCCTGGCTTGATCCCTTCATACTGCAGTTCAGCTCTGGTCCCAGCTCTCCTGGCTTGATCACTTCATGCCACAGTTCAGCTTTGGTCCCACCTCTCCTGGCTTGATCCTTCATGCCCCAGTTCAGCTTTGGTCCCACCTCTAATGGCTTGATCCATTCATGTCCCAGTTCAGCTCTGGTCCCAGCTCTCCTAGCTTGATCCCTTCATGTCCCAGTTCAGCTCTGGTCCCAGCTCTCCTGGCTTGATCACTTCATGTCCCAGTTCAGCTCTGGTCCCACCTCTCCTGGCTTGATCCCTTCATGCTCCAGTTCAGCTTTGGTCCCACCTCTCCTGGCTTGATCCCTTCATACTGCAGTTCAGCTCTGGTCCCAGCTCTCCTGGCTTGATCACTTCATGCCACAGTTCAGCTTTGGTCCCAGCTCTCCTGGCTTGATCCTTCATGCCCCAGTTCAGCTTTGGTCCCACCTCTAATGGCTTGATCCCTTCATGTCCCAGTTCAGCTCTGGTCCCAGCTCTCCTAGCTTGATCCCTTCATGTCCCAGTTCAGCTCTGGTCCCAGTTCTCCTGGCTTGATCCCTTCATGCTGCAGTTCAGCTCTGGTCCCAGCTGTCCTGGCTTGATCCCTTCATGTCCCAGTACAGCTCTGGTTCCACCTCTCCTGCCTTGATCCCTTCATGCTCCAGTTCAGCTTTGGTCCCAGCTCTCCTGGCTTGATCCCTTCATACTGCAGTTCAGCTCTGGTCCCAGCTGTCCTGGCTTGATCACTTCATGCCACAGTTCAGCTTTGGTCCCACCTCTCCTGGCTTGATCCTTCATGCCCCAGTTCAGCTTTGGTCCCAGCTCTCCTGGCTTGATCCCTTCATGCTCCAGTACAGCTCTGGTTCCACCTCTCCTGCCTTGATCCCTTCATGCTCCAGTTCAGCTTTGGTCCCAGCTCTCCTGGCTTGATCCCTTCATACTGCAGTTCAGCTCTGGTCCCAGCTCTCCTGGCTTGATCACTTCATGCCACAGTTCAGCTTTGGTCCCAGCTCTCCTGGCTTGATCCCTTCATGCTCCAGTACAGCTCTGGTTCCACCTCTCCTGCCTTGATCCCTTCATGCTCCAGTTCAGCTTTGGTCCCACCTCTCCTGGCTTGATCCCTTCATACTGCAGTTCAGCTCTGGTCCCAGCTCTCCTGGCTTGATCACTTCATGCCACAGTTCAGCTTTGGTCCCACCTCTCCTGGCTTGATCCTTCATGCCCCAGTTCAGCTTTGGTCCCACCTCTAATGGCTTGATCCCTTCATGTCCCAGTTCAGCTCTGGTCCCAGCTCTCCTAGCTTGATCCCTTCATGTCCCAGTTCAGCTCTGGTCCCAGCTCTCCTGGCTTGATCACTTCATGTCCCAGTTCAGCTCTGGTCCCACCTCTCCTGGCTTGATCCCTTCATGCTCCAGTACAGCTTTGGTCCCACCTCTCCTGGCTTGATCCGTTCATGCTGCAGTTCAGCTTTGGTCCCAGCTCTCCTGGCTTGATCCCTTCATGTCCCAGTTCAGCTCTGGTCCCAGCTCTCCTGGTTTGATCCCTTCATGTCCCAGTTCAGCTCTGGTCCCAGCTCTCCTGGTTTGATCCCTTCATGTCCCAGTTCAGATCTGGTCCCAGCTCTCCTGCTTGATCACTTCATGCCCAGTTCAGCTTTGGTCCCAGCTCTCCTGGCTTGATCCGTTCATACTGCAGTTCAGCTCTGGTCCCAGCTCTCCTGGCTTGATCCCTTCATGCCCAGTTCAGCTCTGGTCCCACCTCTCCTGGCTTGATCCGTTCATGCTACAGGTCAGCTTTGGTCCCACCTCACTGGCTTGATCCCTTCATGTCCCAGTTCAGCTTTGGTCCCAGCTCTCCTGGCTTGATCCGTTCAGGCTCCAGTTCAACTTTGGTCCCAGCTCTCCTGGCTTGATCCCTTCATGCTCCAGTTCATCTTTGGTCCCACTCTCCTGGCTTGATCCCATCATGCTACAGGTGCTTTGGTCCCAGCTCTCCTGGCTTGATCCCTTCATGCCCAGTTCAGCTCTGGTCCCAGCTTACCTGGCTTGATCCATTCATGTCCCAGTTCAGCTTTGGTTCCCAGCTCTCCTGGCTTGATCCCTTCATGCTGCAGTTCAGCTTTGTTCCCATTCTCCTGGCTTGATCCCTTCATGCTGCAGTTCAGCTTGGTCCCAGCTGTCCTGGCTTGATCCCTTCATGTCCCAGTTCAGCTTTGTCCCAGCTCTCCTGGCTTGATCCCTTCTGCTGCAGTTCAGCTCTGGTCCCAGCTGTCCTGGCTTGATCCTTCATACTCCCAGTTCAGCTCTGGTCCCAGCTGTCCTGGCTTGATCCCTTCATGTCCCAGTTCAGCTTTGTTCCCAGCTCTCCTGGCTTGATCCCTTCATGCTGCAGTTCAGCTCTGGTCCCAGCTGTCCTGGCTTGATCCCTTCATGATGCCCAGTTCAGCTCTGGTCCCAGCTCTCCTGGCTTGATCCCTTCATGATGCCCAGTTCAGCTCTTGTCCCAGCTCTCCTGGCTTGATCCCTTCATGATGTCCCAGTTCAGCTTTGTTCCCAGCTCTCCTGGCTTGATCCCTTCATGCTGCAGTTCAGCTCTGGTCCCAGCTCTCCTGGCTTGATCCGTTCATGCTGCAGTTCAGCTCTGGTCCCAGCTGTCCTGGCTTGATCCCTTCATGATGCCCCAGTTCAGCTCTGGTCCCAGCTCTCCTGGCTTGATCCCAAACCGCTGACAAATCATCATTCACTTTTGCTTTCTACCCCTCACACCCTCACCCCTCCCTCCTATCCCTTCCCTTTTCTCCTTGCTGTCCTACAATTTCCCCTCCATCCCCCATCCCTCTGTGAACTTTTTCCAGTGAACTCCTTTCACTTTCACAACCACAGAATTCTATGTTGTGTTGTTTGTCATTTGGCCAGTGATGGTGCTTGAAGAAGGTTTATAATAAACTGAAATGTGGCAACTTATTCATGGGTGTTGCGTGGTTTCAACATTTTAACCTCCAAATTATCTTCCACTTTCAATGTCGTGTTTGTACTTAAAACAGTGTAGAAAATAAATGGGGATGTAGTAGCTCACTGCTCGTCCACTGTCAATGTCGTGTTTGTACTTAAAACAGTGTAGAAAATAAATGGGGATGTATAGTAGCTCACTGTTCTTTGCCGATCTTAAAACAGTGTAGAAAATGAATGGGGATGTGTAGTAGCTCACTGCTCGTTTGCCGATCTTAAAACAGTGTAGAAAATGAATGGGAATGTGTATGACTCACTGCCGCTCCGTCTTATGCCAGATCATCGTTACAATCGACCATGCCCTCCGCCTCTAACCAGCACGTCTGTGTACAATCCAGACCACTGCCCTCCGCCCGTTCTTAATGTGACCCAGCACAGTCTGTGTACAATCCAGACCACAGCCCTCCGCCCGTTCTTAATGTGACCCAGCACAGTCTGTGTACAATCCAGACCACTGCCCTCCGCCCGTTCTTAATGTGACCCAGCACAGTCTGTGTACAATCCAGACCACTGCCCTCTGCCCGTTCTTAATCATTCAAGAAGAACATGGGTCAGAATGGTCGGTATCCACGTGTTCATGGGAACGGGAAGAACATGGGTCAGAATGGTCGGTATCCACGTGTTCATGGGAACAGAAACATGGGTCAGAATGGTCGTATCCACGTGTTCATGGGAACGGGAAGAACATGGGTCAGAATGGTCGGTATCCACGTGTTCATGGGAACAGGAAGAACATGGGTCATAATGGTCGGTATCCACGTGTTCATGGGAACGGGAAGAACATGGGTCAGAATGGTCGGTATCCACATGTTCATGGGAAGAACATGGGTCAGAATGGTCGGTATCCACGTGTTCATGGGAACGGGAAGAACATGGGTCAGAATGGTCGGTATCCACGTGTTCATGGGAAGAACAAGGGTCAGAATGGTCGGTATCCACGTGTTCATGGGAACAGGAAGAACATGGGTCAGAATGGTCGGTATCCACTTGTTCATGGGAACGGGAAGAACATGGGCCAGAATGGTCGGTATCCACATGTTCATGGGAAGAACATGCGTCAAAATGGTCGGTATCCACGTGTTCATGGGAACGGGAAGAACATGGGTCAGTATGGTCGGTATCCACGTGTTCATGGGAACAGGAAGAACATGGGTCAGAATGGTCGGTATCCACGTGTTCATGGGAAGAACATGGGTCAGAATGGTCGGTATCCACGTGTTCATGGGAAGAACATGGGTCAGAATGGTCGGTATCCACGTGTTCATGGGAACAGGAAGAACATGGGTCAGAATGGTCGGTATCCACGTGTTCATGGGAAGAACAAGGGTCAGAATGGTCGGTATCCACGTGTTCATGGGAACGGGAAGAACATGGGTCAGAATGGTCGGTATCCACGTGTTCATGGGAAGAACAAGGGTCAGAATGATCGGTATCCACGTGTTCATGGGAATGGGAAGAACATGGGTCAGAATGGTCGGTATCCACGTGTTCATGGGAAGAACATGGGTCAGAATGGTCGGTATCCACGTGTTCATGGGAACAGGAAGAACATGGGTCAGAATGGTCGGTATCCACGTGTTCATGGGAACGGGAAGAACATGGGTCAGAATGGTCGGTATCCACGTGTTCATGGGAAGAACATGGGTCAGAATGGTCGGTATCCACGTGTTCATGGGAACGGGAAGAACATGGGTCAGAATGGTCGGTATCCACGTGTTCATGGGAAGAACAAGGGTCAGAATGATCAGTATCCACGTGTTCATGGGAAGAACATGGGTCAGAATGGTCGGTATCCACTTGTTCATGGGAACGGGAAGAACATGGTTCAGAATGGTCGGTATCCACATGTTCATGGGAAGAACATGCGTCAAAATGGTCGGTATCCACGTGTTCATGGGAACGGGAAGAACATGGGTCAGAATGGTCGGTATCCACGTGTTCATGGGAAGAACAAGGGTCAGAATGGTCGGTATCCACGTGTTCATGGGAACAGGAAGAACATGGGTCAGAATGGTCGGTATCCACTTGTTCATGGGAACGGGAAGAACATGGGCCAGAATGGTCGGTATCCACATGTTCATGGGAAGAACATGCGTCAAAATGGTCGGTATCCACGTGTTCATGGGAACGGGAAGAACATGGGTCAGAATGGTCGGTATCCATGTGTTCATGGGAACAGGAAGAACATGGGTCAGAATGGTCGGTATCCACGTGTTCATGGGAAGAACATGGGTCAGAATGGTCGGTATCCACGTGTTCATGGGAAGAACATGGGTCAGAATGGTCGGTATCCACGTGTTCATGGGAACAGGAAGAACATGGGTCAGAATGGTCGGTATCCACGTGTCATGGGAACGGGAAGAACAAGGGTCAGAATGGTTGGTATCCACGTGTTCATGGGAACGGTGAGAACATGGGTCAGAATGGTCGGTATCCACGTGTGCATGGGAACGGGAAGAAGATGGGTTACCTGCTGGTCGAAGACTTGCAGTCACTCTGGATCCGCGACTTTTTGTTTTGTTTTGATTATTGCCATCACCGTGGGCTTATTAGTGGGCGTGACTCGGCAGCGGTGCAGTGTCTCCTCTGATGGGTGGCCTGGAAGCGCTTTCATATCAACATCTTCCTGTGAATGACTAGCGCTTTCATATCAACATCTTCCTGTGAATGACTAGCGCTTTCATATCAACATCTTCCTGTGAATGACTAGCGCTTTCATATCAACATCTTCCTGTGAATGACTAGCGCTGGATCAGCGACAAGACAAACGTGGGTGTGACGATGTGAGGCAAATCTGGAAAGAGCCGTGTGGCTGAAATACCACTGAAGCTGTAAGTACGAAAAGCGACGGGAAAACAATGTGGGTGCTGGAACATAAACTGAATCTCCACAACGATGACATGGAGACCCTTTCCTCACGTTGTTGTCCCTTCCAGTGTCCTGCTCTCAATCTGTATTTCATCTTTTACCCAGAGGCCTCTTTCTCTCCGTCCCTTGAAGATTCTGGTTTACGTGTACTTGTGAAGTGAAGATCGGGCTGAAAGGTACGGACGTTCGTCGTTAATGGACTTGTTTCGTTTTTGTCATTGCTCTTTTGTTGGTTCTTTAGACTGCTTGTTTCTTGTTCCATTCACAGGAAGGTTACATGATAGTAAAGATTATATGACGGTCTAAGTGATACATATCTTATTTCAAACTCCTTGCTTCTCGTGAGCAATAAGCCACTTGCATACATTTTTGTCCCAGAGAGAGAGAGAGAGAGAGAGAGAGAGAGAGAGAGAGAGAAGAGAGAGAGAGAGAGAGAGAGAGAGAGAGAGAAGAAGAAGAAGAAGAAGAAGAAGAAGAAGAAGAAGAAGAAGAAGAAGAATGGACGGAGGTAGAAAGGAAATGAGGGAGGGAGGGAGAAAGAGAGAGGGAGGGGTTTGGGCTTCAAAGACTACTGAAGAAAATCTGGCCCTCCCCTCCACCCGCCCACCCCTACCCCCCACCTCCACTCCACCCACCCACCCCATAAAAAAAATGAAAGAAAGAACGAAAGAAAGAAAAGGTCTGGAAAAGTACTTGTTCAAACCACATTAGCAGTACGAAAGGGATTAGCATGGATCGTTCCCTCTTCTCTTCTTCTTCAGGACCTGCCAGGTTTCCAACAGGCTATTTCATGAACAGGAAGAGTATGATGGCCGCTCATTAGGCCCACAGCACTAGTACATGTGTGTGTGTGTGTGTGTGTGTGTGTGTGTGTGTGTGTGTGTGTGTGTGTGTGTGTGTGTGTGTGTGTGTGTGTGTTGGTAATTGTCGTTCGTATCTTGGCAGAAATTTGAATAGGACCGATTGTCTACATCCAAAATACTTGTGTTCTACTTTGCTTCGTTTTTCTATCATTTTTTAAGTGTTGTAGCAAATAGTTAGCACCACTCAGACCGGATTTAGTCCGTAATTCCATCTGTGTTGTCCTTTCCACAGGATGAGCAGCTTTCAAGAACGCTACAGAACCTGCACTGTTCAATCTTCATCGTTTACTTCAGGGAAGGACATGTTCTGAAGTTGGATATTTATTGTGTTGAGAGAGAGAGAGAGAGAGAGAGAGAGAGAGAGAGAGAGGAGACAGACAGACAGACAGGTGGGGAGGAGGAAACGAGAAAGAGCCTGTCACGATTGTGGAGAGAGAGAGAGAGAGAGAGAGAGAGAGAGAGAGAGAGAGAGAGAGAGAGAGAAGAGAGAGAGAGAGAGGGTTTAGTTCATGGAAGCAATACAGCAATGAATGCAACACAATGATGAAGAAGCTATTTCACCATGACAATGAGGACAAACTGACTCCCTTCACTCATACTACCTCTTGCATCATGCCCAAGACTTCCCTGCATAGCTAATGCCCTCATCTTCCGAACAGGGTCATGCTCATCTCTTTCTCCTGAAAATAGTCTGTTGAATGGCTTCCCATCACAGCATGCATAAACTACACAAATGAGTCACTCTGCTGCACCAGTCTCTCTAACAGGACAGCTCGTCATATCTCGGGCCTTTGTGTGTACACTTCAACGAAACAGCTTGGCTCCTCCTCTGCTTCCACAGAACAGTGTGCTCCCCCAGGTCAGAAATTGTATGCGTGAGGGTGGCGTTAGAAATCCCCCAGGTCAGAAATTGTATGCGTGAGGGTGGCGTTAGAAATCCCCCAGGTCAGAAATTGTATGCGTGAAGGTGGCGTTAGAAATCCCCCAGGTCAGAAATTGTATGCGTGAGGTTGGCGTTAGAAATCCCCCAGGTCAGAAATTTTATGCGTGAGGGTGGCGTTAGAAATCCCCCAGGTCAGAAATTGTATGCGTGAGGGTGGCGTTAGAAATCCCCCAGGTCAGAAATTGTATGCGTGAGGGTGGCGTTAGAAATCCCCCAGGTCAGAAATTGTATGCGTGAGGTTGGCGTTAGAAATCCCCCAGGTCAGAAATTGTATGCGTGAGGTGGCGTTAGAAATCCCCCAGGTCAGAAATTGTATGCGTGAGGGTGGCGTTAGAAATCCCCCAGGTCAGAAATTGTATGCGTGAGGTGGCGTTAGAAATCCCCAGGTCAGAAATTGTCATGCGTGAGTTGGCGTAGAAATCCCCCAGGTCAGAAATTTTATGCGTGAGGGTGGCGTTGAATCCCCCAGGTCAGAAATGTATGCGTGAGGTGGCGTGAAATGTCCCCCAGGTCAGAAATGTATGCGTGAGGGTGGCGTTAGAAATCCCCCAGGTCAGAAATGGTATGCGTGAGGTTGGCGTTAGAAATCCCCCAGGTCAGAAATTGTATGCGTGAGGGTGGCTTAGATCCCCCAGGTCAGAAATTGTATGCGTGAGGGTGGCGTTAGAAATCCCCCAGGTCAGAAATTGGTATGCGTGAGGGTGGGTAGATGAAACAGCTTCGCTCCTCCTCTGCTTCCACAAAACATGTGCTTCCCCCAGGTCAGAAATGGTATGCGTGAGGGTGGGTAGAAATCCCCCAGGTCAGAAATGGTATGCGTGAGGGTGGTGAACAGTGTGCTCCCCTAGGTCAGAAATGGTATGCGTGAGGGTGGTGAACAGTGTGCTCCCCTAGGTCAGAAATGGTATGCGTGAGGGTGGTGAACAGTGTGCTCCCCTAGGTCAGAAATGGTATGCGTGAGGGTGGTGTAGAAATCCCCCAGGTCAGAAATGGTATGCGTGAGGGTGGTGAACATGTGCTCCCCTAGGTCAGAAATGGTATGCGTGAGGGTGGCGTTAGAAATGAAAGAATATGGTCAGTGGGGGTTTGGGAGTGGGAGGATCGGGGGGGGGGGGGGGGGGGGGAGAGAGAGAAAGGGTGGCGGGCGTTCTTTTGTTGCTCCTTCTGTTCTTAAATAGCTCGCACTATGAGCTTCGTCCTATAGAGATGACTTGATCCTTGAAAACAAGTCTCTAAAGCAACCTGTTCAAACACCATTTGCAGTTTCAAACTGTTTCCCATTGATCATTCTTCTTCTTTTGTGCTTGTGGCCCTGCTGGGTATCTAATGGCTGTGTCTGAATAAGGAGAAGTACACAAAAACGTCATTACGTTAACAGGAGCAGTGTGTGTGTGTGTGTGTGTGTGTGTGTGTGTTGTGTGTGTGTGTGTGTGTGTGTGCCATTTCTGCGGCAGTTGATACTGGACCGATTATCGACGTCACAATTTTTGTTTTTACTTTGCCTTTCATTTGGTTTCTATTCTTTCTCTGTGTTCTAATGTAGCTACAGCAAACAGCACCCCTCGGCCAGACCTAGCCCTCAATGTCATCTGTTCTCTCTCTGTTCTAATGTAGCTACAGCAAACAGCACCCCTCGGGCCAGACCTAGCCCTCAATGTCATCTGTTCTCTCTCTGTTCTAATGTAGCTACAGCAAACAGCACCCCTCAGGCCAGACCTAGCCCTCAATGTCACCTGTTCTCTCTCTGTTCTAATGTTGCTACAGCAAACAGCACCCCTCAGACCAGACCTAGCCCTCAGTGTCATCTGTTCTCTCTCTCTGTTCTAATGTTGCTGCAGCAAACAGCACCCCTCAGCCAGACCTAGTCCCTCAATGTCATCTGTTCTCTCTCCTCTCTGTTCTAATGTTGCTGCAGCAAACAGCACCCCTCAGGCCAGACCTAGCCCTCAATGTCATCTGTTCTCTCTCTCTCTGTTCTAATGTTGCTGCAGCAAACAGCACCCCTCAGGCCAGACCTAGCCCTCAATGTCATCTGTTCTCTCTCTCTCTGTTCTAATGTTGCTACAGCAAACAGCACCCCTCAGGCCAGACCTAGCCCTCAGTGTCATCTGTTCTCTCTCTCTCTGTTCTAATGTTGCTGCAGCAAACAGCACCCCTCAGGCCAGACCTAGTCCTCAATGTCATCTGTTCTCTCTCTCTCTCTGTTCTAATGTTGCTGCAGCAAACAGCACCCCTCAGGCCAGACCTAGTCCTCAATGTCATCTGTTCTCTCTCTCTCTCTGTTCTAATGTTGCTGCAGCAAACAGCACCCCTCAGGCCAGACCTAGCCCTCAATGTCATCTGTTCTCTCTCTCTCTGTTCTAATGTTGCTGCAGCAAACAGCACCTCTCAGGCCAGACCTAGCCCTCAATGTCATCTGTTCTCTCTCTGTTCTAATGTAGCTACAGCAAACAGCACCCCTCAGGCCAGACCTAGCCCTCAATGTCATCTGTTCTCTCTCTGTGCTAATGTAGCTACAGCAAACAGCACCCCTCAGGCCAGACCTAGCCCTCAATTTTATCTCTTTTTGCCTTACCCCATGATGAGCAGCTTTGAAGAGCCGGGTCATTTCATCTTCATCATCTTGTTTACCTTGTTGAAGGACAGACTTTTGATAGAAACTCATTCTGCTTTGTGAGAGAAGGAGAGAGAGAGAGAGAGAGAGAGAGAGAGAGAGAGAGAGAGAGAGAGAGAGAGAGAGGAGAGGGAGGGAGGGAGAGAGAGAGAGAGGGGGAGCAAGGGAGGGAGGGAAAGGCAGAGAGAGAAAGAAGGGGAGAGAGAGAGAGCAGACGGACAGACAGACGGACAGACAGATAGACCACAGAGACAGACTGAAGAGAAAGACAGAGAGACAGAGAAAGACAGGAGAGACAGGAACGAGACAGAGACAGTGAAAGACATGCAGATAGAACAACACACACACACACACACACACACACACACACACACACACACACACACACACACACATACACACACACAGCAAAGGACCTCAAAACACTATGTTTGTAATCGTCTTGGAGATCAGAACTGATGGGTGTCCGAATAGATATTGAAAGAGAATCTTTCTACCGCTATTCACAGTGTTAATTCTGCATTGATCAAGCGTTGTCTTACGCATAAGTGTGCCTGTTTGTTTGTTTATTTAAATCGAGGGGCATTCGATAAACAAAACTTCAACATTACAATACAAAGGAGCACAATTCCTTTTCCCTTGAAGAGAGGACTAAAACAACAATAATGAACAAGTTCCGCGTCCTGATGTGCAGACAGTCTTATTAGGTCAGCCAGGGACTGGCTCAGCAGTTGGTAGTCATTCAAAAGTAAAGATTTCCTTGCGTCCCCTCCCAAAGACACAAAAGCTCTTCGCCAAAGTTGGACTGTTAGCGACGGAAAATGTCCATACACTGTGTGCAAACAATGTCCATACACTGTGTGCAAACAATGTCCATACACTGTGGAAAATTAATGTCCATACACTGTGTGCAAACAATGTCCATACACTGTGTGCAAACAATGTCCATACACCGTGTGCAAACAATGTCCATACACTGTGGAAAATGTCCATACACTGTGTGCAAACATCGAGGAAAATGTCCATACACTGTGTGCAAACAGCCAGGAAAATGTCCATACACTGTGTGCAAACAGCCAGGAAAATGTCCATATACACTGTGGAAAATGTCCATACACTGTGTGCAAACAGCGAGGAAGATGTCCATACACTGTGTGCAAACAGCCAGGAAAATGTCCATACACTGTGTGCAAACAGCCAGGAAAATGTCCATACACTGTGTGCAAACAGCCAGGAAAATGTCCATACACTGTGTGCAAACAGCCAGGAAGATGTCCATACACTGTGTGCAAACAGCCAGGAAAATGTCCATACACTGTGTGCAAACAGCCAGGAAAATGTCCATACACTGTGTGCAAACAGCCAGGAAAATGTCCATACACTGTGTGCAAACAGCCAGTTTGCCAGGAAAATGTCCATACACTGTGTGCAAACAGCCAGGAAAATGTCCATACACTGTGTGCAAACAGCCAGGAAGATGTCCATACACTGTGTGCAAACAGCAAGCACACTATGCATCATGAAGAATACTCAAAGCAGAGCTACCTCCTCAAAAGACAGCAAGCATCCATTGGTGCGTCTACACACCATGAAATTCTTCCTCAGAGACAAGCTTTTCTTTCAACATTGTTTGCCGTGCTCTGATAGCACAGAACAACTAGTAAAAACAGGAAGTGACAGATGTTTTTGAGTTATATTTCTCCCCTGCCCACGAAGCATGAGTCGAAAGACTTTCTCACTAAAAGATACACACTTCGAATTATAAAAAAAAAGATACCTGAAGAGAAGAACGGAAAAAAAAGAGAAGAGGGTGTCTCTTTTCTATCGTCGCATTGAGGGTGACGCCTTCAACACGAAGCTTCCTAGTGACCTTATCGTCGCGTTGAGGGTGACGCCTTCAACACGAAGCTTCCTAGTGACCTTATCGTGGCATTGAGGGTGACGCCTTCAACACGAAGCTTCCTAGTGACCTTATCGTGGCATTGAGGGTGACGCCTTCAACACGAAGCTTCCTAGTGACCTTATCGTGGCATTGAGGGTGACGCCTTCAACACGAAGCTTCCTAGTGACCTTATCGTGGCATTGAGGGTGACGCCTTCAACACTAAGCTTCCTAGTGATCTTATTCACGGGCACATAGCGGTCTGGGTTCTGCTGTCCTCGGAAAAAAGGAAGCGCTGTTCAACTCGCATGCATCCAACAGTCACAAGATCGCCCACACCAATGTCGAGCAGTTTGGCTGGGAAATGATAGCCAGGCACTCAAGCAAGGAAAGGACGTTCTGGAGGGGAAATGTACTGACTCCAATAATGAATAGCCAGGCTCTCACACAAGGAAAGGCCCTTCTGGAGGGGGAAATGTACTGACTCCAATAATGAATAGCCAGGCTCTCACACAAGGAAAGGCCCTTCTGGAGAGGGAAACGTACTGACTCCAATAATGAATAGCCAGGCTCTCACACAAGGAAAGGCCCTTCTGGAGGGGAAATGTACTGACTCCAATAATGAATAGCCAGGCTCTCACACAAGGAAAGGCCCTTCTGCAGGGGAAATGTACTGACTCCAATAATGAATAGCCAGGCTCTCACACAAGGAAAGGCCCTTCTGCAGGGGAAATGTTCTGACTCCAATAATGAATAGCCAGGCTCTCACACAAGGAAAGGTCCTTCTGAGAGGGAAACGTACTGACTCCAATAATGAATAGCCAGGCTCTCACACAAGGAAAGGCCCTTCTGGAGGGGGAAATGTACTGACTCCAATAATGAATAGCCAGGCTCTCAAACAAGGAAAGGCCCTTCTGGAGGGGGAAATGTACTGACTCCAGTTCTCCGCAGAGAGCAGCTCCAGCTACAAGCCAGTAACCATGGCACCAGCGAAGTCAGGTGAAATGACCAGAGTCCTGCTTGAAGCTAGTAACTAAGAATTGCAGTCCGTAGGGAATGAGATCGGCAACGGAAATCCTAAAAATGTTTCCAGTGTGTTTCTCTCTTTTAATTGAAAAAAAAGACCTTGATGAATTTGGAAAGAGAAGAGGCAAAAGGTAGAAAACAACACAAGCGGTTTGAAACGATTCTATGCAGGGTCAACGCCACTGGCTCAGCACCCATGTCAGTGATTGGTGGTAAACGATTCCATGCAGGGCGAAGGTCACTGGCTCAGCTCCCATGTCAGTGATTGGTGGTAAACGATTCCATGCAGGGCGAAGGCCACTGGCTCAGCTCCCATGTCAGTGATTGGTGGTGGCTCGTTCCGCTTTGAACGGCTTTGTCCCACGTCTTGCTCAGAAGTCCTGTGAGTATTATCTTTTTTGTTTCGACTCTATAACGTTACAAGTGAACCTGTCCCCCCTACCTAGTTTACATTGTCACTTCACACGAACGAACACTAACAGCCCTTTCTGCACACAGAGCTACGATGGTTGGCAGGGCGGTGATAGACGTAGAGGAAGGCTCTCTCGTGTCCACTGCCCACAATGATAGGCGAAGAGGAAGGCTCTCCCGTGTCTATGCCCACTGCCCACAATGATAGACATAGAGAAAGGCTCTCTCGTGTCTATGGCCACTGCCAACAATGATAGACATAGAGGAAGATTCTCCCGTGTCTATTCCCACTGCCCACAATGATAGACGAAGAGGAAGGCTCTCTCGTGTCTATGCCCATTGCCCACAATGATAGACATAGAGGAAGGCTCTCCCGTGTCTATGCCCACTGCCCACAATGATAGACGTAGAGGAAGGCTCTCTCGTGTCTGTTCCCACTGCCAACAATGATAGACGTAGAGGAAGGGTAGTGGGCCCGAGGAAGGCTCTCTCGTGTCTATGGCCACTGCTCACAATGATAGACATAGAGGAAGGCTCTCTCGTGTCTATGGCCACTGCTCACAATGATAGACGAAGAGGAAGGGTAGTGGGCCCGAGGAAGGCTCGCTCGTGTCTGTGCCCACTTCCCACAATGATAGACATAGAGGAAGGCTCTCTCGTGTCTATGCCCACTGCTCACAATGATAGACGTAGAGGAAGGGTAGTGGGCCTGAGGAAGGCTTTCCCGTGTCTATGCCCACTGCCCACAATGATAGACATGGAGGAAGGCTCTCCCATGTCTATGCCCACTGCCCACAATGATAGACATGGAGGAAGGCTCTCTCGTGTCTATGCCCACTGCCCACAATGATAGACGTAGAGGAAGGGTAGAGGGCCCGAGGAAGGCTCTCTCGTGTCTATGCCCACTGCCCACAATGATAGACGTAGAGGAAGGGTAGAGAGCCCGTGGAAGGCTCTCTCGTGTCTATGCCCGAGCTAGGTCATTCACAGTGGAAGCATATGCCATGAGAATAGTCCACAATGTCTTATGTACACACAGCACAATGGGTTAATCCATTAAAAAAAAAATGTCAGAGCAACAACGAAAATAGACAGATAAAATGTCGACAAAAAGTTATCATCGATGAGGGAAATTGAACACTAGATTTAAAATGCCTGAGAGAGAGAGAGAGAGAGAGAGAGAGAGAGAGAGAGAGAGAGAGAGAGAGAGAGAGGGAGGGAGGTGGAAGAGGAGGAGGAGGAGGAGGAGGAGGAGGAAGACACAAACTTGATGACAGAAACACTGAGAAAGAGAAAATCATCAACAATCTAGTCTAAGAAAAAAAAAAAAAAAAAAAAAAACCAAGCGAGCAGAAAAACAAAACGCAATAAATATTACAAGCAATTTCAAATACGATACACTTTCGTTACAGCCAGATGTATGGCGGATAACGGACTGAGGGCGGTGGGGGAGGATATCTTAAAGATTAGGACTTTAAGTGCTTAAAATAATGATTTTGAAGGAATGTCTATACACAGGCGCTGCCTGATGGACTCAGAGAGCTAATTCCATGGAGTGGAGCCATTATGTGAGGCTGGATTTGAACACATCAGTGATTAAAACTGAAACATGGATTTTGAAAGAGTCTTGCAAGAAATCTTAAAATCTGTGAATTTTTGTTGAGGGTGTGTTTCGCCTCGTCATCTCACGATTTGAGACCTTTCTTGTTTTCTGGTCTGCTGCTAGGGAAAGGAAGTACCCATTTCTATCTCCCTGTCACATAGGTTAGTTTGCCCTGTCACATAGGTTAGTTTGCCCTGTCACATAGGTTAGTTTGGTCATGTCGCTATAGTTTCTTCCCACATGGAATGTTCGTGTGGTCTATGTCCCATTCACTCTTTGGAAAGTGTTTTTGGCACGGCTGGCTCAGGTAAAAAAACAACAAAATAATCACTGTTCCCTCAGGTTCGTGCACAGCGTGCTTCGATTGACATGTTTTGTCTTTGAGGAGACTTTGAGAACTTCCAAGAAGGGCAGTGAGTTTGGAACGATGTAAAACCAGGCGGGATAAACCCCTACCTTGGTATCCAACTCTCGACCTGGAATGGAGCACCCACATTGCCCACACCTGCAAGAAAGCACACAGCACCCTTGGCTTTCTCAGGAGAAACCTGCGCTTCTGCCCCCTGCAATGCAAGAAGAATGCCTATCTATCCCTCATCAGACCAGCCCTTGAGTATGGCTCCATCTTATGGAGTCCTTACCTCAAACAAGACATCGACAAACTCGAAAGAGTGCAGCGCCTATCCGCCCGGTTCATAACGGGCGATTACAATTCCAGAACACCCGGCTCCATCACCAAGATGCTTCACACTCTGCAACTGCCAACACTCCAACAGCGCAGACGTGATCTACGCCTCATCTTCCTTTACAAGGTGGTTGAGGGGTTGGTACCGGCCATACCATCTGCTGAATATCTAATTCCCCATAAACCAGGACGACTCATAAGGCCACGAACATGTGGCAATTACTATACCACCAGTGCGATCTCCGACTGTATTAGAAACAACACAAGAACATTCCAAGTCAGCAGATGCCAGACAGAACAGTTCAAACAGTCATTTTTTCTTTGTGCAGTAAGAGAGTGGAACCACCTTGAAGAAAATATTGTTAGGGCACCATCCATAGAAGCTTTCAAAAGACTGATTGCACCACAACAGCAAACTATCTAGACTGCGCACACCCCCAACCCGTCGCGATAATGCCCTAAGATGTGGCCACAGCGACATAACGACCAGATCCAGGGAAAAAGAGCGGATGCAGATGCTGGAGCGCGTGTCCTTTCCCATCTGACTGGGAGTGACTTCAGGACTTGAGTAATGATGGAACGTCACCGGCTGCACACCAAAACTTCATGCGTCAAGGCCTTGCTTAAGGACTCGAGTATTTATAGACTGGCACAATTTGATTGATTTGCGATTTTTTGTTGTGTCTGAAAGTTGATTCATCTCTCATTGTCTTTCATATGGCCATCAGGTGGTTCCATGCAGACAGATTAAAATCAATGGAATGGGACTACTTAGGGGTTTCCAGCTGGCGCAATGATAGGGTCACGGATGAGTGGAAAGGCCTGAAGTATGACGTCAACTAAAGGAAAGATCATGTATTAGAAGACTAACTTCATCGGTGAAAATCCCCCAAAACAAGGGAAATAATTGGTGGAGATTTGTTCTTTTGATCAATGATCAATGTAACATGAAATACTGGCTCACACTCATGGCAGGCCTCAAAACGCTGACATGGAGTATAGAGTGTTTTTTATGGCAGGCCTCAAAACGCTGACATGGAGTATAGAGTGTTTTTATGGCAGGCCACAAAACGCTGACATGGAGTATAGATGTTTTTTATGGCAGGCCTCAAAACGCTGACATGGAGTATAGAGTGTTTTTATGGCAAGCCTCAAAACGCTGACATGGAGTATAGAGTGTTTTTATGGCAAGCCTCAAAACGCTGACATGGATTATAGTGTTTTCATGGCAGGCCACAAAACGCTGACATGGAGTATAGAGTGTTTTTATGGCAGGCCTCAAAACGCTGACATGGAGTATAGAGTGTTTGGTGCCAAATGCCAACTGTGGTGTGTGGCCACGCTGACCTCAGTTGGTGCGGGAAGTTATTGGTGGCGGCTCGTTCCGCTTCTGTTGGATTTGTCCCCCATCTTGCAGGGAAGTCCTGCAGTTCCTGTGAGTACCGTCCCTTTTTGCTTTGACTCGAACACGTCACAAAGAAGCCTGTGTCCCATACCGCTTCTATTGGATTTGTCCCACATCTTGCAGGGAAGTCCTGCAGTTCCTGTGAGTACCGTCCCTTTTTGCTTTGACTCGAACACGTCACAAAGAAGCCTGTGTCCCATACCTAGTTTACACTGTCACTTCACATCAATGAAGAGAAGCTAATGCATATTTTATTAATTCTAATATGTGTCTTACGAGTTGTTTGTTGCACTGAGTGGTACTTGTGTTCCTTTCAACACCAGAAAAAATCCACGTGTGTATGTACATGAATTCGTTTCCTGTGCACCACCATCCCACCGCTCTCCCCTCCCTTTGTGTGGTGTGTGTGTGTGTGTGTGTGTACGTGTGAGTGTGAGTGAGTGTGTGTGTGTGTGTGTGTGTGTGTGTGTGTGTGTGTGTGTGTGTGTGTGTGTGTGCTTAAACTAATGGAATTTCTACACATAATCTTCAAATGTATATTTTTAATACGTCTCTTTTTGTGCTATCACCTTTCTGCTGTGTTTATTTGTTTGTTTATTTGTTCATTTGTTTGTTTGTTTTCTTTGCTCAACTACGAACTAAGCAAATAAGATTTTATACCCAATGGCGTCCCATTTCATTCTTTGTGTATTTCCGTTTTCCGGTCTTTTTTGCCCTAACCATGAATTAAAGTCGGTCAACATCAATGATTGATAAATAGTTGGTATGATTGAACGTTTCAATCCTTTCTTTGTTCCTTTCTTACTTTGTTTGTCCTGTGCCTCTCTCTCTCCCTTCCCCCCTCCCCCTCTCTCTCTCTCTCTCTCTCTCTCTCTCCTCTCCCTCCCTCCTCTCTCTCTCTCTCTCTCTCTCTCTCTCTCTCTTTGATTTTCCCCCTCGTTTTTTCCTACCCCAGACGTCTTTCAACCCTTTGTATTTTTTCACTCATGTTTACAGTTATAGCTCTGCTTACTTCCCGTTGTGTATTTACTTACTGTATTTTTTCACTCATGTTTACAGTTATAGCTATTCCTACTTCCAGTTGTGAATTTACTTACTGTATTTTTTCACTCATGTTTACAGTTATAGCTATGCTTACTTCCCGTTGTGTATTTACTTACTGTATTTTTTCACTCATGTTTACAGTTATAGCTATTCCTACTTCCAGTTGTGAATTTACTTACTGTATTTTTTCACTCATGTTTACAGTTATAGCTATGCTTACTTCCCGTTGTGTATTTACTTACTGTATTTTTTCACTCATGTTTACAGTTATAGCTATGCTTACATCCCGTTGTGTATTTACTTACTGTATTTTTTCACTCATGTTTACAGTTATAGCTATTCTTACATCCAGTTGTGTATTTACTTACTGTATTTTTTCACTCATGTTTACAGTTATAGCTATTCTTACTTCCAGTTGTGTATTATTTACTGTATTTTTTCACTCATGTTTACAGATATAGCTATTCTTGCTTCCAGTTGTATATTATTACTGTATTTTTTCACTCATGTTTACAGTTATAGCTATTCTTGCTTCCAGTTGTGAATTTACTTACTGTATTTTTTCACTCATGTTTACAGTTATAGCTATTTTTGCTTCCAGCTTGTGAATTTACTTACTGTATTTTTTTCACATATGTTTACAGTTTATAGCTATTCTGCTTCCTGTTGTGTATTTACTTACTGTATTTTTTCACATATGTTTACAGTTTTAGCTATTCGTACTTCCTGTTGTGTATTATTTACTGTATTTTTTTCACTCATGTTTACAGTTATAGCCATTCTTACTTCCAGTTGTGTATTATTTACTGTATTTTTTCCACTCATGTTTACAGCTATAGCTATTCTTACTTCCCGTTGTGTATTATTTACTGTATTTTTTCACTCATGTTTACAGTTATAGGTATTCTTGCTTCCAGTTGTGTATTTACTTACTGCATTTTTTCACTCATGTTTACAGTTATAGCTATTCTTCCTTCCAGTTGTGTATTTACTTACTGTATTTTTTCACTCATGTTTACAGTTATAGCTATTCTTGCTTCCTGTTGTGTATTTACTTACTGTATTTTTTCACTCATGTTTACAGTTATAGCTATTCTTACTTCCAGTTGTGTATTTACTTACTGTATTTTTTCACTCATGTTTACAGTTATAGCTATTCTTACTTCCAGTTGTGCATTTACTTACTGTATTTTTTCACTCATGTTTACAGTTATAGCTATTCTTACTTCCAGTTGTGCATTTACTTACTGTATTTTCGAGAGGCTGGGATTTCCAGCAGGTCACATTCCTGTCAATTCCTATCGGATTCCCCTTGTTCCTGTCAATTCCTGTCACATTCCCCTTGTTCCTGTCAATTCCTATCACATCCCCTTGTTCCTGTCAATTCCTATCACATCCCCTTGTTCCTGTCAATTCCTGTCACATTCCCCTTGTTCCTGTCAATTCCTGTCACATTCCCCTTGTTCCTGTCAATTCCTATCACATCCCCTTGTTCCTGTCAATTCCTGTCACATTCCCCTTGTTCCTGTCAATTCCTATCACATTCCCCTTGTTCCTGTCAATTCCTATCACATTCCCCTTGTTCCTGTCAATTCCTATCATATTCCCCTTGTTCCTGTCAATTCCTATCACATTCCCTTTGTTCCTGTCAATTCCTATCACATTCCCCTTGTTCCTGTCAATTCCTGTCACATTCCCCTTGTTCCTGTCAATTCCTATCACATCCCCTTGTTCCTGTCAATTCCTATCACATTCCCCTTGTTCCTGTCAATTCCTATCACATCCCCTTGTTCCTGTCAATTCCTGTCACATTCCCCTTGTTCCTGTCAATTCCTATCACATCCCCTTGTTCCTGTCAATTCCTGTCACATTCCCTTTGTTCCTGTCAATTCCTATCACATCCCCTTGTTCCTGTCAATTCCTGTCACATTCCCCTTGTTCCTGTCAATTCCTGTCACATTCCCCTTGTTCCTGTCAATTCCTGTCACATTCCCCTTGTTCCTGTCAATTCCTGTCACATTCCCCTTGTTCCTGTCAATTCCTATCACATTCCCCTTGTTCCTGTCAATTCCTATCACATTCCCCTTGTTCCTGTCAATTCCTATCACATCCCCTTGTTCCTGTCAATTCCTATCATATTCCCCTTGTTCCTGTCAATTCCTATCACATTCCCTTTGTTCCTGTCAATTCCTGTCACATTACCCTTGTTCCTGTCAATTCCTGTTTGCTCTTCCACAAGTGAAAACCAAAGGTTGTCCAGTCACTTATTATTGTATGACCTCGTGTCCCTGTCGTCTGCCTTTATTATTATTATTTTTTTTAATGGCGTCGTCCATCTAACCCTGTTAGGGTCCACAGTCCACACCTCGTCACTGTGACCTTTGGTTTTCACCACTCTATCAGTGTGACTTTTGGTTTTCACTTGCGTAAAGTCTTTACACAACTCTGTCACTGTGACCTTTGGTTCTCACTGGTGTAAAGTCTTTACACTACTCTATCACTGTGACCTTTGGTTCTCACTGGTGTAAAGTCTTTACACCACTCTATCACTGTGACCTTTGGTTTTCACTGGTGTAACGTATTTACACCACTCTATCACTGTGACCTTTGGTTTTCCATGGTGTAAAGTCTTTACACCACTCTATCACTATAACCTTTGGTTTTCACTTGTGTAAAGTCTATACACCACTCTATCACTGCGACCTTTGGTTTTCACTGGTGTAAAGTCTTTACACCACTCTATTACTGTGACCTTTGGTTTTCACTGGTGTACAGTCTTTACACCACTCTATCACTGTGACCTTTGGTTTTCACTGTGACCTTTGGTTTTCATTGGTGTAAAGTCTTTACACCACTGTATCACTGGTGTAAAGTCTTTACACCACTGTATCACTGTGACATTTGGATTTCACTGGTGTAAAGTCTTTACACCACTGTATCAATGTGACATTTGGTTTTCACTGGTGTAAATCTTTACACCACTGTATCGCTGTGACCTTTGGTTTTCACTTGTGTAAAGTCTTTACACCACTCTATCACTGTGGCCTTTGGTTTTCACTTGTGTAAAGTTTTTACACCACTCTATCACTGTGACCTTTGGTTTTCATTTGTGTAAAGTCTTTACACCACTCTATCACTGCTGTGACCTTTGGTTTTCACTTGTGTAAAGTCTTTACACCACTCTATCACTGCTGTGACCTTTGGTTTTCACTGGTGTAA
>CM065741.1:51751869-51784369 GCA_033310375.1 Conus canariensis | reverse complement strand
GATGTCATGACAATGGCAGATGACGTGATGAAACGACAATGGCAGATGACGTGATGACATGACAATGGCATAATGACATGACAATGGCAGATGACGTGATGAAACGACAATGGCAGATGACGTGATGACATGACAATGGCAGATGACATGACAATGGCAGTTGCAATGATGACACGACAATGGCAGATGACGTGATGACACGACAATGGCAGATGACGTGATGACACGACAATGGCAGATGACGTGATGACACGACAATGGCAGATGACGTGATGACACGACAATGGCAGATGACGTGATGACACGACAATGGCAGATGACGTGATGACATGACAATGGCAGATGACGTGATGACACGACAATGGCAGATGACGTGATGACACGACAATGGCAGATGACGTGATGACACGACAATGGCAGATGACGTGATGACACGACAATGGCAGTTGCAATGATGACACGACAATGGCAGATGACGTGATGACACGACAATGGCAGATGCAATGATGACACGACAATGGCAGATGACGTGATGACACGACAATGGCAGATGACGTGATGACACGACAATGGCAGTTGACGTGATGACACGACAATGGCAGTTGCAATGATGACACGACAATGGCAGATGACGTGATGACACGACAATGGCAGTTGCAATGATGACACGACAATGGCAGATGACGTGATGACACGACAATGGCAGATGACGTGATGACACGACAATGGCAGTTGACGTGATGACACGACAATGGCAGTTGCAATGATGACACGACAATGGCAGATGACGTGATGACACGACAATGGCAGATGACGTGATGACACGACAATGGCAGATGACGTGATGACACGACAATGGCAGTTGCAATGATGACACGACAATGGCAGATGACGTGATGACACGACAATGGCAGTTGCAATGATGACACGACAATGGCAGTTGACGTGATGACACGACAATGGCAGATGACGTGATGACACGACAATGGCAGATGACGTGTTGACACGACAATGGCAGATGACGTGATGACACGACAATGGCAGTTGACGTGATGACACGACAATGGCAGTTGCAATGATGACACGACAATGGCAGATGACGTGATGACACGACAATGGCAGTTGCAATGATGACACGACAATGGCAGATGACGTGATGACACGACAATGGCAGTTGCAATGATGACACGACAATGGCAGTTGACGTGATGACACGACAATGGCAGTTGCAATGATGACACGACAATGGCAGATGACGTGATGACACGACAATGGCAGATGACGTGATGACACGACAATGGCAGTTGCAATGATGACACGACAATGGCAGATGACGTGATGACACGACAATGGCAGATGACGTGATGACATGACAATGGCAGATGACGTGATGACACGACAATGGCAGATGACGTGATGACACGACAATGGCAGATGACGTGATGACACGACAATGGCAGTTGCAATGATGACACGACAATGGCAGATGACGTGATGACACGACAATGGCAGATGACGTGATGACATGACAATGGCAGATGACGTGATGACACGACAATGGCAGTTGCAATGATGACACGACAATGGCAGATGACGTGATGACACGACAATGGCAGATGACGTGATGACATGACAATGGCAGATGACGTGATGACATGACAATGGCAGATGACGTGATGACATGACAATGGCAGATGACATGACAATTACATGACAATGGCAGATTTTGTGATGACATGACAATGGCAGATGACGTGACAATGGCAGATGTTGTGAAGACATGACAATGGCAGATGACATGACGATGGTAGATGACATGACAATGGTAGATGACGTGCTATGACAGATGACGTGATGACACGACAATGGCAGATGACGTGATGACATGACGGAGACGTGATGACATGACAATGGCAGATGACATGACAATGGCAGATGACATGACAATGGCAGATGTTGTGATGACATGACAATGGCAGAAGACGTGACAATGGCAGATGTTGTGATGACATGACAATGACGTGATGACATGACAATGACAGATGACGTGACACTGGTAGATGACATGACACTGGTACATGACATGACAATGGTAGATGACATGATGACACGTGCAGCTGAGGACATTCATTGTGCCAGTCATTCCTGAGGGAATAGGAGGGGTAGTGAGGTGGGGGGGGGGAGATGGTGAGATAACAGCTGATATCCTCAGCTACATGCACACCATTTAAAGAATGCACATTGTGTGAAACATTTTAAGGGGAAAATAAGAGAAAAGCAGCAAGTCTTGTGAGCCGTCTTCAGTCCCTAAAAGGTTGGTGCTATGTCGGGTAGTGGCTGAGTGGGTTGTATGAGGTGAACTGTTCTCTGTGTCACAGGAGAAAAAAGATGGTGGTGGTGGTTGGGGGGGGGGGGGGAGGGGTCTATGTCATAAATCCTTTTCAATATTAAAAGGAAGTAGCGTATTCTATAAAATTTTTCCAGTCTTAAATGAATGTTTGGTGCATATTCTACACTGTGCCGACTCTTGTTAAAAGTGGTGCAGTTAACGTTTCTGGTAAAACAAGGTGGTTATGAAATATCGACCTAGTCACGATATATTCTTTACTGTTGTAATACAATTTCACATGACGTACGCACTTTTCAAGACCAGTAGGGCGCGTCGTCACAGAATGGTTTGGCTGATGCAACCCTCTTACACATCTTAACACGTGCATAACAGTGTGGCCTGATTTCCTTGTTTGGTTCTTGTGCACCAAATGATCAGTAATATGAGACGTCGGAGTTTTGGAATTTATCGCCACTAGTTTCAGCGTGATCGGATGTGGTTGAACCTATGAATTACACCGTAATTCTTTACCAGCTGCCTCCCTCAAGAGGCGAAAAAGAAAAAAAAATCGATGATGTTTTCAATAGTTCCTGAATAAGTAGAACGCATTCATCTTAGGTCTAGAAGAGCACAGTTTGACGTCAAAAACTACAGACTTAGCCTTTGTCTACTATTCGTCGTCAATGTGGATATCTGGAATGTTGCCATCTTAGACTTGATTGACTGTTCTGTTTCATACGTTGCGTGTCTGAGAGAAACTGAGTGAGCGAATGAGTGTGTGAATGTGTGTGCGTGCATGAGTGCGTGCGTGCGTGTATGCGTGTGTACATGTGTGTGTGTGTGTGTGTGTGTGTGTGTGTGTGTGTGTGTGTGTGTTACTGCTTCTGTCGAGATCTGCGTGTGTGTACGCAGCAGTTCATCTGTTATGAAATTGATTAGCATATTTGGTACTGAGACTGTTAGGTAAAATATCTCTAAATTGAGATTAATCACACTGCATATGCACAGGTGGAATAAAACCACGATGATGAACATTTGAAATAAGTCAACAGTGTTTTCAGACTTTTAACATAACAGATGAACTGCTGCGTACACACACGCAGATCTCGACAGAGACGCAGGAACTGTGAGAAGGGAATGTTGTCTTTTGCAGGGCGAGGATGACTAGATAAATACTGTTAATAGGTAAGAGTGAGAATCTGTGGTCTTGTAGAAAACAGAAGTTGACAGGTGTTGTGAGTCAGCTGAGATGGACAGTTGGATGTCCAAGAATGGCACAGTCGTCTCCGAAACCTCGTAGGTGAAGCGAAGAGCTGGGTGGAAATTGGAAACAAATGTTATGAACTGTAGAAGTCAGATTTGTACTGGATATGCTCCTACACAATCAGCAATGAAACGTTTGAAGAGGTCAGGAAATTTTCCTTGGAAGGTGTGAAAGATCTTTTCTTCTATGTATCCGACAAAAAGGCATGCATGTGATAGTCCCATTTGGTGCCCATGGCCACTCCACGTACTTGTCGGTAGTGGTTTTCAGCAAAACAGAATGAGTTTAACGTTAGCAACAGTTCAGCAAGACGGACTATGGTGGTGACATCAATGTTCAGATGGCTTTTTTTGAGGAAGTGACTGACAGCTGCAAGGCCTTCATCGTGAGGTATGTTGGTATACATAGCTGTCACATCCATGGTGAAGAGGAAACGATGAGGACTGTCAGGAAAGATGAACTGGTCGAACATGTTGAGAGCATGGTTGGTATCTTTAACTAGGTTGGAAGAGCTGCAACTAGAAGCTGAAAGACAGAGTCCAAGAACTCAGAGATGAGACTAGAGGACAAGAACAAGCTGAAATAATCGGTCGACCAGGATTGTTGGTTTGTGGATTGTTGGTTTGTGGGTTGTTGGGTTTGTGGATTGTTGTGTTTGTGGAGTTTGGGAAAGAGACAGAAATAAGGATCACGGGGTTCACTTGTAATGACAGATGAAGCCTCAGAGGGGAGATGTCCATGATGTGGCATTTTTGATGTTTTGCGAATCAAAGTATTGTCTTGTTTGTTGATGAGGATGACATTTTTTTCATAAAAAGTACCATCTGACAAATGACGTTCAGCTTCATTAAGATACAAGTCTTTACACCACATCACAATTGCCTCGCCCTTGTCTGCAGGTTTAATTATGATGTCTGCACGATTCTTGATTTCTTTGAGAGCTTTTAGCTCTTCGACATTGAGGTTGGAATGTTTTAGGGGTGTTAAACGCAACTGAGAAATTTCCC
Source organism: Conus canariensis (assembly GCA_033310375.1). NCBI lineage: Eukaryota > Metazoa > Mollusca > Gastropoda > Neogastropoda > Conidae > Conus > Conus canariensis. The sequence continues at coordinate 51,779,769 of CM065741.1, read as the reverse complement.
GCAGGCAGGTGTCTGTGTAATAGTCCAGGGCTCCAAACTGTCCAGGTCTTGGAGGCCAGGTAGTGGGTTCTTTGGGGAAAAAATATAACAATTTTCCCCCTCATACACACCCTCAAGTTCCCCCTTCCAAGAATAAGACTCCTCATCTACCACTCTCTCAATTTCTTTTACACACTCTCAAAACAGGAGCCTTTTTTTCTCCATCTCTGGTTCTGTTTGTCTTTTCCCTCAATCTGCTTCTCTTTTCCCTCGAGATGAAATGGAATTGGACTCTGAAATTTCCTTTTTCCCATTACACACACACACACACACACGTGTGCGCGCACGCACACACACGTACACACACACGCACGCGCGTGCGCAGGAACGCACGCAATCACGCAGGCGCGCGCGCGCGCACACACAGACCTTTAAGCACGTCATCGTCCGTTTACGTATATCTTTTCATACGTCATTTCCTATACGTTTTTTTTTTTTTTTTTTTTTAAATGTCACAAGTCCTGAAGACGGTCTATGACTGAAACGTTGTCGATATTTGTTCTGTTTTTCTTTGAGAAAGAAAAATCTTCTGAGAATCCTCAAAGACATTTATTATCCATTTGTAATATAAACATACAGACTTGCACTGTGCGGGAGAGTTGTAACTTGTAGGAGAAAAGAAAGATAAAAAAAAAAAAAAGTGGGAAAAAAGAGGAGGACGGTGACTCCACCTTACAAATAAGGAAAAAATATGTTAAAAGAATGTTTTTAATGTGGAAAAATAGGAGGTTGGACGAATCATTCTTTTATTAGTCTTAAACAGTTGTAATACCGCGCAGTTCCCCATGAATGACCTTGAAAGGCTCTCTGCATTTTATCCAGGTACATTTTATGAGTTACTGCTTTATCCACTGACATTTCACTCGTTTCAGCTCAGTTCTTGAAACAGGGATCAGCCTGATGGATCGAGCCGCCGTTGGCATTTCTCTCAGACAGTTTGTTGCAGAGTAAACAAAGGTCACATGCAACATGTAGTGTGATTATGAGATGTGTAGACTTGTCTGTCATTCGTCGTTACATTTATGACTTTGGTCACATGCAACATGTAGTGTGATTACGAGATGTGTAGACTTGTCTGTCTGTCATTCGTCGTTACATTTATGACTTTGCAAAGACTGAAATGAAAGAGAAAAAGTGTGTGTGTGTGTGTGGGGGGGGGGGGGGGGGGGGGGGGGGGGGGGGGGACAGGAATGGGAGGGAAAAGAAGAAAAATAAGAATTCAAAAGCCAGGGAAATATATATATATATATATATATATATATATATATATATATATATAATATATACTCTCCCAAAAAAGAAACTTGACACTGGTATTCAATTTTTTTATTGCCAAAATCGGATTTGATTCAAACAACTAATTATGACCCATGAACTAATTGATTACCAATGGACACGTGTTGAAAACATTTAACTCTATTGACTGAAAAGTAAACCAATCTGACAGTGGAAAAGACAGCAGGGTACACGAAATGTCAGTATCTGGTATGACCGCCATTGGCGTCAATCACTGCCTGGCATCGGGGACCCATCGACGCAATCAGGTTTGCAATCACACGTTGTGGAATGGTGTGCCACTCGTGCTGGAGTGCCTCAAGAAGCTCTGGGAGTGTCTGTGGTGGTGGGTTCCTCTGGCGCACGCGTCGATCCAGGACATCCCACAAATGTTCAATTGGATTCAGATCTGGGGAACAGGCAGGCCATGGCAGAGTTTGGACATTGCTGGCATGCAGGAAATCAAGACAGACTCGAGCAACATGCGGGCGAGCGTTGTCGTGCTGGAAAATTCCTCCATTGGTGTTCATGTGTGGGACAACATGAGGCTGCAGGATCTCATCCCTGTATCTGGCTCCTGTTAAATTCCCTGCCACATGCACGAGATCAGTCCTGCCATTGTGCCGTATTCCTCCCCACACCATGACACTACCACCGCCAAAATGGTCCACTTGCTGAATGCAGTTAGGGGCAAAACGCTCTCCTTGACGTCGGTAAATTCGTGCACGCCCATCAACCCGTCTAAGGAGGAACCGTGACTCATCAGTGAACAAAACTGTTCTCCATCGTGCACGTGGCCACCCCACTCTGTATCGGCACCACTGAAGACGTGCTGCCATGTGACCTGCGTTCAGAATATTCCGTCGAACTGGTCGTCGAGCAAAAAGGCCGGCCTCCCTGAGACGATTGCGAACAGTTTGATCAGAAATTCTTCGATGTCCCGGAATTTGGAGCGCTGTGGATGTTGCCGTTGTAGTGCGGTCTCGAAGGTGGCGCACACAGATGTAACGATCCTGAGCAGCAGTAGTGACCCTGGGTCGACCTGACCTCGGCCTGTCCCTCACACTGTGAGCGATGTTGTAACGGGTCCATAATGCAGCAGTGGTCTGTCTGGACACGCCAAAGTGCCTTGCCACGCCTTACTGAGTGGCTCCTGCTTGCAATCATCCAATTGCGTTATTGCGTTGAGCATCAGACAACCTTGGCATTCTTCTTTTGCCGCAGTAGTGTTATGTGCATTGTTTGACCCATGGTTGCTTTGGATTTTTATACTCACCGGAAAAGCGTGTCAGAATGCCGAGTTACACCTCACCACTGTGCACGTGAAAGGCAAAATGGACAAAATTACGAATTAATTGTAACATCAGCCAGACGGACATTTGGATGTTCAAAGCACGTGAGTTTGCAGGTTTAGCAAGTGCAATGGTTGCTTTACAAAATACTGATATGACAATTTCACAACATCCCTTATTTTCGCAACACATCCAAATTACAATAGTGTCAAGTTTCTTTTTTTGGAGAGTGTATATTATCTGAAACCCTTCACTGGCAGCATATGGGCACCATCGCAACCCTTCTGAAGACAGACCAGTTCGTAGTGCCTGCTCCTATGCCTTTCGTCCACTGGGATCGGACTCATCAGGGAGACACAGCTGATTGAGTCCGCACTCGCTTGGCATCAAATGGAGATACACCACAGTCGATATAATTCTGTGGTGTTCTCACTACCAAGGGTTAAAAAAAATCCAACAGTACCCCAAAGCAGCCACTGAAGGGTAGAACGGAAAACGAAAAGAAAGTGTGTAAGGAAATAAGTTGCTAAAACACTGCAATCATTATGTAAACAGTATAAAATGTTGGGGAAAATCTCTGAGCCTATGCTTGAGGATCAACAACAGGCAGAAACAATGGGATACAATGGACACTCTGGACGCAGCTAGATGACCTTGACTTTGCTGACGACCTGGCACTCCTCCCCCACAGTCACACACAGATGCAGGACAAGACCACCCGCCTTGAGACAACATCGGCAGGAACAGGGCTCAAGATAAACAAGAAGAAGACCCGAGGTGATGAAGATCAACACCACAGACAGCAGCCCAGTCACAGTCGGAGGCGAGCCCATCAGGGAAGTAGATTCCTTTGTCTACTTGGGAAGCATAGTTGACAAGCAGGGGGCACCGACCGAGACATCATGGCCAGGATAGGCAAGGCACGAGCAGCATTCATCATGCTGAAGAACATCTGGGCCTCAGGAGAGATCAGAAGGACAACAAAATTGCGTATTTTCAATTCAAACGTGAAGTCGGGTCTGCTCTACGAATGTGAGACTTGGAGAATGACCAAGGCAATACAACAAAAAATTCAGACCTTCAACACCTGTCTGAGGCGCATCTTCAAAATCAGATAGCCAGAGAAGATCAGCAATGAAGATCTATGGAAGGAAGCAGGACAGGAACCAGTGGCCAAGCAGATTCTGTGGAGGAAGTGGGGCTGGATTGGACACACTCTCAGGAAGCCAGCATCCAGCACCACACGCCAAGCCCTGACATGGAACCCGCATGGGAAAAGGAAGAGAGGCCGACCTCGCAGCAGCTGGAGGCGAGACACTGAGGCAGAGATAAAGAGGCAGGGGACCAACTGGACAGGCATTCAGCGAGCAGCCCAGAACCGAGTGCGATGGCGGAGTGTTGTCAATGGCCTATGCTCACCCTTGAGCTATGGGCCTAAGTAAGTAAGTAAGTATGCTTGAGGATCCGTACAAGGATGCAAGGGAGGTCAAAAAATATTTTTTGTGTTCATATATACCAAATTATATGAAGATCTTTATATGAAGATCTTCTTTGTGTTCATATACACCAAATTATATGAAGATCTTCTTTGTGTTCATATATACCAAAGTATATGAAGATCTTCTTTGTGTTCATATGTACCAAATTATAAGAAGATCTTCTTTGTGTTCATATATACCGAACTACATGAAGATTTTCTTTGTGTTCATATATACCAAACTATATGAAGATCTTCTTTGTGGCTGGGGCAGCGACAGTTTGCGTAGAGCGGAAATCAAAAGTCTTTAGAAATTGCACCAATAATTAACACAGGATTGTACATAGGTGTAATCTAGATATAAGACAAAATCAGTTATAGTTGTCCTTCCAAATAGAAAACGTAAAAGACAAAATACCAGGCTTAGATTACAATAGTAGATCAACTATTCTTTGGCCCGACTCGGGTGGAAATCAGGGCTCAGCGAACTTGCGTGGCATAAATAAGAAAAAGGTGCTGTAAAAACACTTACACTTCAGAACAAGAAGTGTAAGCCCTTGAGAACAATATGGTACTGTAGAAACACTTAAACTTCAGTACAAGAAATATAAGCCCTTGAGAGCAATATGGTACTGCAGAAACAATACACTTCAGAACAAGAAGTGTAAGCACTTGAGAGCAATATGGTACTGCAGAAACACGTAAACTTCAGAACAAGAAGTGTAAGCCCTTGAGAGCAATATGGTACTGCAGAAACAATACACTTCAGAACAAGAAATGTAAGTTCTTGAGAGCAATATGGTACTGCAGAAACAATACACTTCATAACAAGAAATGTCAGCCCCTGAGAGCAATATGGTACTGCAGAAACACTTACACTTCAGAACAAGAAGTGTTAGCCCCTGAGAACAATGTGGTGCTGTAGAAACACTTACACTTCAGAACAAGAAATGTCAGCCCCTGAGAACAATGTGCACCCGAACCAAATCTACAGCCCGGAAAGAAGACTAGGACCAGCTGACCAAAACAAGAAAATGAAAAAAAAAAAAAAAAAAAAAAAAAAAAAAAAAAAAAAAAAACAGATAAAAGGGAGAGAGAAAGACAGAAAGGATTAAATGAATAAAAAAAATAAACAAATGAATAAACAAATAAATAAAATTAATAAAAGATAAATAAATAACAGAAAAGCACAGGATGATGTCAAGATCGACAGTGAGATAGGTATTACAAGAGAAAATATACAAATGATGCAGTTTTCTCAAAAATGGCGTTTGATGAGCAAACAGATGTTAAAACTGACAACAGAGGACAGCCGTGTATTGTCAAAAACATGACAAATGGTAGAAAAGACTACCCCCCCCCCCCTCCCCTTCTCTCTGTGTAATTAAGCAGTGATGCTTATTCCATTACCCTCTGAAAAAAAAAATTCGTTCGTTCGTTCGTTCGTTCGTTCTGTCTTTGTCTCACACACACACACACACACACACACACACACACACACACACACACACACACACACACACACACGCACGCACGAACACATACAAGAGAGAGAGAGAGGAGAGAGGAGAAGAGAGAGAGAGAGTCCCACGAAATACTACACGGGGATGACATATCCCATCAGAAATATCATGGGTGCTTTGAGAAAATTGTATGCAGTGAGACACTCAATTTGCAAAACCGCCGGTTTATTTGTTTCATTCATTTTGAAGGGTTTAGACACTCATATCTTGCAGGACTTTATTTGTTTCATTCATTTTGAAAAGGGTTTAGACTCCATACTCTGAGACTATTTATTTGTTTCATTCATTTTGAAAAGGGTTTAGACTCCAATACTCTGAGACTATTCGTGGGATGGGACGATGTGATAAATTTAACGTTTCATATTAGAATTCGGAAAACGTGTGTAATTAAGGTTAATTAAAAGAAAACGCATGTGAAAGGTGTAAAAGGCATAAAGGTGTATAGTAGTGGCATTCAATAGAGAGGTACAAGATCTAATGTTTGCGGATGCAATAGGTCAGACGTCTATATAAACCATTGAGGAGAGTACAAAAGAATCTAAATGTAGCCCATTCCTCGCCTGTTTTTTCTCTGTTTTTTTTTTTCTACTGCCCTCATGTCTGGGGACGTCAACAAACAGTGGTGGGCTGTAGATGACAGCACTGATCTGATAAAGTAGCCTGCGCAGCGGCGTCTCACTGACTTCGCGTCCAAGATTGAATGGCATATCGGGTGAATGCCCTTCCTGTCTGCTCACCAAGACAGTGACGTAGGTGAGAGACAGATGGATAAACGTGTCATAAAGTGAGCTGCGCAGGGCGTCTCTGACGTCGCGTCGCAAGAGTTATGGATATTCCTCGGTCGAACCTCTCTTTCCCTCTCTCTCTAAAAACAGAGAGGGAGAGAGAGAGAGGGAGGGGGGGGGGGGTCGTTTAAATAACTACATTTAAAATATTTATAAACACCATGTATAACAGGCCAAGGAAAATGTCAATAAATAAAGGAATACACAAATAAATACACAATAAGAAAGATATGAACTTAAGAACAGCAAGCAAGCAAGAAAGCAAACAAACAAACAAACCAACAAACAAACGAAAACCGACGAAAAAGAAGAAGGCCAATCTGGACAGGAATGAAGAGACATGCTAGAAAACAAAGCATAACACTTCTTCATTGAGCTGTCTTCTGTTCTACATACAATGCCAGAAAACTAAGCATAACACTTCTTCATTGACCTGTCTTCTGTTCTACATACAATGCCAGAAAACTAAGCATAACACTTCTTCATTGAATAAATAAAGGGAAAAGGTGGCAAAAAGAGTACCTGGAGAGGGGATGGCCGACGTTTCGTGTCGTAGACACTTCAACAGGGAATGGCAGCAGAGGGAAGATGTTGATGGTGGTTGACTTGAGTCACTGAGCGCAGTTCATGGTTTGAAGTGGTGGAAAGGGCAGAGGTGGGAGTGTTGGGCAATATTGAATGTAGGGGTGATCATGATTCACAATAGAAATGGGCAGCAAAGGAGAGACCTACCACCCACACAATCTATCTGTGAAAAACGTTCTGCTCCGCAACTTCACTATTCTGAAGGAGGATCCAGCTCTCCAAAACATTTTCAGTCTACTACCTATGGTGGCATTCAAAGGGACAAAAACCTTGGTGACCACCTGATGCACTCTACCTTCCACCCTTCACCCCCCCCCCCCCCCCCCCCCCCCCCCCCCAACCCAACCAGGCAATTTCCAGTGCAGGAAACCCAAATGCAAAACCTGTGACTTTCTTAATCCGACAATTACTGTGAAAGGCCCATCCGGACGCAGCTTCCACATGAGGTCCCACTTCACCTGCCAGACTCAGAATATAGTCTATGTTCTTAGTTGTACCCTGTGTCCCAAGATGTATGTGGGTGAAACATATAGATCTCTAAACGAACGTTTTAAAGAACATAGAGACAGCATCCTCACAGGAAAAGACACTCCTGTGGCAAACCACTTCAATTCGGACCATCACCATCTTTCCCACATCAGAGTGGCAGCCCTTTGGAGAAATGGTCGTCAAGAAGGGAACTACAGAAAATACATGGAAAGCCAGTTAATACAGCGCCTTGGCACCTTGAGCCCACATGGGCTCAACGTCAGGGAATGATACCTCACCCCAAACCATCAGCGCTCCTCTTCCCCCCCCCCCCCCCCGTCCTTTCTTTCTCCCCCTCCTCTCCCCCCCTTCCCCCTCCCTTCTTCCCCCCCCCCTCCCCCTTCCTTTGTCTCTCCTTTGCTGCCCATTTCTATTGTGAATCATGATCACCCCTACATTCAATATTGCCCAACACTCCCACCTCTGCCCTTTCCACCACTTCAAACCATGAACTGCGCTCAGTGACTCAAGTCAACCACCATCAACATCTTCCCTCTGCTGCCATTCCCTGTTGAAGTGTCTACGACACGAAACGTCGGCCATCCCCTCTCCAGGTACTCTTTTTGCCACCTTTTCCCTTTATTTATTTGAGACGAGTACAGCAGTCACTACTTTATTTTTCTGTGACTTCTTCATTGAGCTGTCTTCTGTTCTACATACAATGCCAGAAAACAAAGCACGACACTTCTTCATTGAGCTGTCTTCTGTTCTACAGACAATGCCAGAAAACAAAGCATGACACTTCTTCATTGAGCTGTCTTCTGTTCTACATACAATGCCAGAAAACTAAGCATAACACTTCTTCATTGAGCTGTCTTCTGTTCTAGATACAATGCCAGAAAACAAAGCATAACACTTCTTCATTGACCTGTCTTCTGTTCTACATACAGCATTCATCACATTTTAAAACTATGAGTACATTACTTGATGCATGATCAGCGAATTACTAAAATATAAATAAATAGATAAAGAAATAAATAAAGCAACCAAACAAGAAAAAAAATTGTATCGGGAAAGCACAGAGTATAGACTAGAAAAGAAATTAAACAGTACGGAAAAGCAGCAGACTTCTTCTTTTTTTAAAAATCAAAATACTGTCAGTGAAAGTGTTAGTTATTTGACGTTGACTATTGTTGTAGGAGTGACATAAAACTATCTTAAAATCCGAAAAAGATCGGAAATATATATAACCCTCACACATTATAATATAGAAAGATTCTTCTAAGTCCACACTATCTTTATTATCGGTGATTACTGTAAGGAATGTTCGTAGCATATAACCGTCAAGAGAGAGAGAGAGAGAGAGAGAGAGAGAGAGAGAGAGAGAGAGAGACAATGACAATGACAATGACATCTTTAATGACAATAGCCTGATTAGCTCTAATGCCATGGAAGTGCAAAAATAAAGAAAATACGGCATATAATACATCAAACCAAGTAAATCAACTATATCACAACCACTATGTGTCCGAAATTGGTCGACGTCAAATAATGAAACAAAAACGACAAACATAATGAACCATATATCTAAGGACAAGTACACATTTTAAGAGGAAAGCCTAATACCACACAGGGCTAGTATTTCCCACCCTATGTGTCGATCAACCGACAAAAATACAAATACATAAATGATGACAACATGGATATCGCTTATATCTTAAGTGACTCGTAAAACCTAATAACGTAAAATTATCTTAGATTAGGCCTAATTCAAAATAGAAAGTCTTTTCTGCCTTAGGTTGTATGCGTCGTTAATGAACTTAGCAAGCAATTTAATAGTATCCTCATTTTCCGTTGAAAGAACACCAACAAGATCATGTCTCATCACATCACGATTACCAAATAAATCACATGTCATACGTAAACCATCATATTCCTTACATACGAACAAAAAATGTGCTTCATCCTCTAGTCCGTCTGAACACAATGGACATACAGCATTTTCAGGAACATCTTTTAAATACCAGCTTCTATTTATAAACAGTCCTAACGTTCTCATTCTAAATCTTGCCAAGTATCCCCGGTGCCATTTATTTGTTATAATATTTAGGTATTTTTCAGGCTGAAAGTAATCTTTAAATGAATTATACCAGGCGTATTTACTATTTTCTGTTATATGTGAGTGCCAGTTTTGTTGATAACAATCAATAAGCCGCTGTTTAAATTCATACAAAAACAGTTTTTCATTTTCCACCCCTTGCATCAACCAAATTATGCCAAATCCATTTTCGGTTAAAGCTCTTTTGATATCTGATGCCCAATTATGATGTCCTGTTTCATGTTGTCTAAGGAGCATTTCATACGCCTGTTTACATATACGAGTTACTGGTAACCGGGTTAGTTTTAGCCAGTATCTCAGACATTTAACATAGGTTCTTATAAGTAACGGGTATCTACCTGATTCACCGTACGACATTTTATTTGAAGAATGTAAAGGTATATTTAAACATCTCTTAATGGCATAAGTGTGAACATTTTCCATATGTTTGTTTTCCTTTAATCCCCAAATTTCAGCGCCATACGTCAGCATCGGTTCAATCTGAGAATCAAATAATTTCCAAAACAAAATAATATCAGTGGATCCAAGTCTTCTCAAAGCACGAAGAATTTCAATTACCCCTTTTTTCCCTTTCCGGGCTGTTTCTGACCATCCTGGTGTCAAACTTAATTTTGTGGTGAAAATCATGCCCAAGTATTTATATTGGTTTGTAACTCTGACCTCATCTTTACCGTACCACCATACCTCGTTTGCAGATAGATACCCTCCTTTGCGGAAAACGATCATGTTAGTTTTGTCTAAATTTACTGTTAATTGCAATCGATCTGCTTCCGATTTGAGCACATTAAGTTGGTTTTGGAGTCCTATTGGAGTATCTGAAAACAAAATAACATCATCGGCGAATAGTAATAAGAATATTTCAACTGCTCCTGGAAGTAACTGTATGCCATGTCTTCCACGTTTAGACAACTCTATAGCAAGTTCATTGATAAAAAAGGAGAATAATTGTGGACTTAATATGCAGCCTTGTTTTACACCTCTTGGACAAGAGAAATATTTAGAATACAAACATTTGTCGCGAACACAAGCCAAAACTGTATCATATATTCCTCTTAAAGCCTTGTACAATTTACCGTCAACACCAGATTTTCTTAATATATCCCATAATATATTTCTATTGACGGAATCAAACGCCTTACGAAAATCAACAAATGCTACATACAGTTTTGAATTTCTTGAAAGATAACGCTGGACTACTGAATACAATGTGAAAATATGATCGGTTGTACTATAATCCCTTCTGAAACCTGCTTGTTGTTCAATAATTTTTTCCTCCCTCTCTGCCCATTGCGTTAATCTTTTATTCAAGATGTTAGTATAAATTTTACCCAGTACACTTGATAACGATACCCCTCTATAATTATCTGGAATATTTATGTTTCCCTTTTTAAACAGGGGTACAATTATTGATTTTGACCACTCAGTTGGGAAAATTCCACTATGGAAGAGTCTGTTAAACAAATTGACAAGAAATTCTGTTATCAGATTATTAGAATTTTTCAACATCTCATTGATTATACGATCTGGGCCTGCGCTTTTACCACGTTTTAAACTTTTAATACTGTCCTTTACCTCTCTTGTAGTTATTGGATCATTAAATAAAGGTTCTTGAGAGTATTCGTCCTCTACATCAAATATGTCCTCCTGAGAATCAGAATGATCAAATGAGTTAAAAACACTCTGAAAATGATCGTGCCACTGTTCAACCGATATCTGATTGTAGATAAAAGTTTTTTTGCTTATTGATCTTATTGTTGACCAAAACAATTTTGGGTTGTTAACAGATGCTTTCAGTTTTACTAATCTATCAAAATCAAATTTCTTCTTTTTATCTTTTTTTAATTTATTATAATCTGTTCTAGCCTTTACGTAACTTTGTCTTCGTTCAATAAGGTTTGTTTTAGAACGTCTATAACTTCTGAGGAGGCCCTTGACTTGTTTTTTCATTCTTTCACAATTCCTATCAAACCAATCATTAACTTTTTTTGTATACCTCCCAACCACACGAACCATACACGCAGCAGCTCCATATAACGCATTCGAAAAAAGATTAACACATTCATTTACATCAAAATCCAAAAGATTGTTTGCTCGTTCCATGCTCTCTTTAAACGTATTAGATTCCAGTTCCTCTCTATATATCTGTGCATTTTCCTCACACCACACAACTTTTTCCTCGCCACGCACTGTTGTCTCTCTTTCCACAACACTCTCTCCTTTCTCCCATCGCATTTCAACAGGCAAGTGCCAAGAATACAATTGTTCATTAATAAGCATGTCACAGTAACCATGTAGTTCCTCAGACACAATAAAATAATCAATGGTACTGCTTCCGTGCGGTGAAATATATGTAAAATCGCCATGTGAATCCCCTTGACAGCAACCATTTAATATTATTAAACCAGACATGAAACAAAAGTCCAACAGTGATTTACCAAATCCATTAACAGTTTTATCTTTAGAACATCGTAGGAACTTTTCTTCTTCATCATAATCCAGGTTTTCATTAGGGTGTAAATAATCAATCATATTTTCAATTTTCGGTTGTTCATATCCTGTCCTAGAATTAAGATCGCCACAAAAAATAACATACATACCTTCCTTTTCGAGCAAGTCTGACAGGTGTTCTTCAAAAATGAGAATGCCATTTTTCATTTCACAGTTATTATAATAAGGACTACTTTCAGGGGGGGACATAACCAGCAATGAATAAAACATCTTTTTCCATATCAAATAAACATTTATCCAATTTCAAAACAATCAAATTATCGCACTTTACTCTAACTTGCATAACAAACTGAGAAAAGCAATCTTTTACCAGCACCAAAACTCCACCTGAATTTCTTCCATGCGAAGATAATTTCGTTGCAGGAGCATCATATTTTGCATGATCTTGAAACATATTACAGAAATCATATGTTCCAACAAAAGTCTCAGTCAAGCACACGAAATCAAATTCACGAACATAATTAATAAAAGATAAATCATTAATTTTACTCAAAAGGCCCTCGATGTTATAACACAGAAACGATAATCGCGTTGTCGGTTGATCATGCTTGTCCTATTTGTCACTGGAGCGTGACCCAGATCGCAACGCTCGCCTACCGTCACTGTCACTACCAGTGGCCGCAGGAAATGTGTGAGCGTTCACTGACAGGTAACCTTTCAACTCTGTCTGCTGTCTGTCTTTACTACGGTCTGCACGTGCTGCCCCCCTCCCTCTATTTCCCCCTCCCCCACCACGCCTGTGCTGTCCCTCACCACGCGAAGCCGAGGTCGATTTCATCCCACCAATCTCCCCCTCTGTCCTTCCCCTTTTGCTGTGAGAAGAACTGGCCAGGTGGGTGTTGTCCGGGGTCACATGACGCGAGGTTTCCCCACTGCTAATAATAGCGGGAGTTCGTTGATGCGTCACTGGCGTTGTTGGCGTGTTGCCCCTCTCTGCCCCTTGTGTTCCTTCCATCGGTCCGCGTGGGGTGTTGTGCGGGTGTGGGTCTGTCATCCGTGCCCGATCCTTGCCTGGTGCCTGATCGTTTCTGAGAGGTCGTTTGGGCCCGATCGTCATAACACCTCGCACAAAATAAGCAGAGAGTCCATCCCTTTTTGCCTGTGAAACCATGGCTGCCTGACGTCTGGTAAGATCGTTTGCGATCCGAACACCTTTGGCCTGCAGCTGATCACGACAGTCTTTATTTTTCAACAGTTCCATCTTGTCCCTCCAGTTTCTGAGTTTGATGATCATGGGTTTGGGATCACCTTGTCCTATCCGATGGGCTCTGACAATATCGTCTTCAGACCATTTCTTTGGGCCATCAACGCTATTCAATGCATGCACAACAGCTGCAGCACACTCATCATAACTTTCTCTCGGCGCCTGTTGAGGGATTCCAAACAGTCGGAGATTATCCCTGCGGGAAAATTCTTCCAAGCGGTCTATTTCAGTATTCATGTGACTGATTTCGGATCGAAAATTTTCAACAGACTCCGATAGTACCTGTGTCTCTTCTTTCTGTTTACGTGTGGCCGAGTACAGTTCTGTGACGTCATCATTTATCTGGGAGACAGTGTTTGACAGATATGTGTTGTTTTCTTCCAGCCTATTGCAACGTTCATTGATTTCGCTACATTTCACATTCACGCTTTCCAGCTCAGACTTGATGGCAGACAGATCACCTCGAATCACGCTTAATTCCTGGCTGTGCTGCTGTCCCTGCCTCTCTATAGCGTGAAGGATTTGTTGCACCGCATCGTTTGAGATGTGTGAGTCACACGTGGGTTGTGTGGAATCGCCAGAGGTAGCCAACTTGTCGCTCTTTGTCGTGTCATGATCATGATCAGTGGGCCCGGGATTCGATTCTATATCGTGTGATAACAGCAAACGACGCAGTGATAACGTGGCATACAGAACACACAATGAAGCCAGCGCATGACTGTGCACTGGTGGCATGTGTGTGGCACAGTGTGTAGGGCTATCAACACTGCACTCTCCATTCAAACATACGGTCGTCACGCTTGAAAGGTAGTTTGCAAACACCTCTGAGGACTGTGTGTGAAAAACATCTTGACTAGTCACAACCAGAGCATTTGCTGACAAACAGTTCAGGAAGGAGAGCACAAATAGCAACACGGTGAAGGAACACAACACATCCGCCACTGTTATGACAGCCTCGTTGTCGTTTACATGGCTGACTTTGTTTACTTTCTGCACTCTGCTCACTGACCTGACAAAAACGCCAATTCTGCTTCTCCACAGCTCCAAGTCTATCATTTCGGCATATCCTCGTCTTCACGGTATCTAACCGAATGTCACTGTAACGAAAATGTCTCACACTTGATAACAGAGTCGCTTGTACACTGCTTTGAAGGCGGAGCAAAAACAACTCACGTGTTGACACATCGCCATCTTTGTTGCACTTCGAGAGAGAGAGAGAGAGAGAGAGAGAAGGAGAGAGAGAGAGAGAGAGAGAGAGAGAGAGAGAGAGAGAGAAAGAGAGAGAGAAGAGAGAGAGAGAGAGAGAGAGAGAGAGACATTCCGCATGGCACTAAAAGAAAACAAGCAGATGCTTGATTCAGAATTTTGAGTTCTGCTAAACATTCAAACTTAGTTCTGGAAGAATGACCATATGCCACACATATCTCCGGCCTCTATCCGTTACTCAGTGTGTGTGTGTGTGTGTGTGTGTGTGTGTGTGTGTGTGTGTGTGTGTGTGTGTGTGTGTGTGTTTGCTGCTTATCTTAACCTGGCTCCATCCTGTGGTTTTATCATTGTTGAAATCCTACTACATTTTACACTGATTTGCAGCCTTTGCTGTTTGTTAAAAATTTTGTTTTATGTGTGTGTGCGTGCTCCCTACCACCCCCACCCCCACTCCATTATGTTCCTACCCCCAAAATGCATGGTTAATTTACCTTTGACGCCACAGGACGAGGTTAGGTGTTTCTTTCAACACAAACCTTGTTCTTAGCGAGATTCCTCTTTTGTCATGCGAATTGTTGCCATGATAATCGGCCTTTTTCCTTGATCATGCTTTGATATACATCCTTAGAATCTGAGAAAGTATCAGCATTCGTTTCATAGTTTAAACTTGGCTTTAGAATAGCAAATTTCTTTACCCAAACTCCTGTGTAGTCCATATGTTTTCAAATAAGCAATACAATCAATTCACCCATGAACTCTGCCGAAAACGAGTTTTAACTATTGGTTTATTTCGTTTCTGCTTTGTTTTCTTTCATATAGTGAACGTCTTCTTGACATCCGGGCACATGCCAGAGATTGCTTCTTTTTCCAGATGTCCTAAATCTGAAAGTCCAGGGATGTATTGGCCGCGTTTCTTTATTCCATTTCCGGCAGTATATGCAGCCCAGGGAAGTATCAGCAGCGTTTCATTATTCCATTTCCGGCAGTATATGCAGCCCAGGGAAGTATCAGCAGCGTTTCTTTATTCCATTTCCGGCAGTATATGCAGCCCAGGGAAGTATCAGCAGCGTTTCTTTATTCCATTTCCGGCAGTATATGCAGCCCAGGGAAGTATCAGCAGCGTTTCTGTATTCCATTTCCGGCAGTATATGCAGCCCAGGGAAGTATCAGCAGCATTTCTTTATTCCATTTCCGGCAGTATATGCAGCCCAGGGAAGTGCAATCAGCGTTTTTTTTGTTTGTTTGTTTTTTTTAATTCCATTTCCGGCAGTATATGCAGCCCAGAGAAGTACCATCATTGTGTTTACACTCCAGTTCTCGCAGTTCCTGCAATCCAGAGAAGTACCATCATTGTGTTTTCACTCCAGTTCTCGCAGTTCCTGCAATCCAGAGAAGTACCATCATTGTGTTTTCACTCCAGTTCTCGCAGTTCCTGCAATCCAGAGAAGTACCATCATTGTGTTTTCACTCCAGTTCTCGCAGTTCCTGCAATCCAGAGAAGTACCATCATTGTGTTTTCACTCCAGTTCTCGCAGTTCCTGCATCCAGAGAAGTACCATCAGCGTGTTTTCACTCCAGTTCTCGCAGTTCCTGCAAACCAGGGAAGTACCAGCAGGAACTTCGGACGTTGCGGGACAGACGGAAGACGTTTTGACAGACACTGTTCAGCTTTCCGCCGCCGCACGCTGAACTCACCAGCCGGTCCAATAAAAGCTCGTTGTACTTCGGGGTGCTGGCATAGCTGATGAAGAACAGCCCTGACTCCCCTCCTTTGTTCTTGTAAGGCAAAGATTGGCGAAGGATGCGGAACGGTCTCTTAGTTGTGGTGAAGCCTGGTGTGCAGATGATCTGTCTGTCCGGGTGTTTCTTCTGCATGGCCACACACTCTTTGTAGGCCTGGGTCAGCCACTGGTCCATGGACACGTCCGCCAGCTCAGCTCTCAGCATGGATGGGGATTTGAACTTCCTCTCTCCTGGCGGCCCGGCACATTCCTCCCAGGCCCTGTCCACCCAGTCGTCCAGGAGGATGTCTCCGTTGGAGCTGAAGAGGTGGAGGTCGTGCACCCATCTCTGCGTCATGACGTAGCTGCCGCCTGTCCTGTTGTCCATGGCAACCTCCTGCTGCTTGCCCTCCGAGTCTTCGCTGCCTGTGTCACTGACGAACAGCAGCCAGGTTTTGTCTTCAGCCAGCGGGTGGTCGGGCGGGAACAGTTCCGTGTCTCCTTTCGTGTACTGGTAGTTCAGGATGCTTGGCTCATCTTCGCTGCTCTCCGGTTTGGAGAACTCCTCGGGGAAACGGGCTTGAGCGAAAGTCTCTTCGTGGCAGAGGACGCTGTCTTTCGGAAGGTTTGCCAGCACTGTTTTGCCGAGTTGCTTGAGAAGATCTTGGTCGTTGGCTTTGGCATGAACGAAGATGTCACCACCCACAGAACTGCTACTTATTAAGCTGTGTTTGGCGTTGGTGAAGGACTGAGGAGCCCCACCTTTAATCTGTTGATAAAACTCTGGACCAAAGCCTACCCCGGCGAGGATCTTGAAGTCCTCACAACATGATTCCATGGGCGCCTCTACCTCCTGCACATACTGCTGTAGCCTGGCAACGCTACAAGCCACTTCCTGGGGGTCGGCCTCTTTCTTGACCCGGATCCATAAAAACAACGCATGTGCCTTTTCCTGGGCTGTCACAGACGGCTGACACATAGCGGAAGCAGCGAGATCAAGGTAAACGGCATCTTCAGGACGAGGCATCAGACCATCCCGTGGTTTCATTTCCTCCTCAACGACAAGCTTCTTGGGAGCTCGAAGCTTTTTCAGCCGTTTCTTTTTGCACTCTGCTCGTTTGAACAGGGAGTCCCCTGAGCCAAGGCCCTGTAAACAGAGTAGCTCAGTGCCAGACCTGTGGCGGTTCCCATGACAACCCGCAGTCTGCCCAGCATCCTGCTGCCTTGACTGGCGACTTTCTGCAGAGCGGCATTCACCAGTGTGAAAACAAAGGAGATCCTGCCAGAGAGAACGGCAGGGGACTGGCCATACACCACGGAACCACAGTACTGACGTAGCTTCGATCTTCTGACTACAGGGAGGGAATGGTGAATAGTGCAGTTTGTTGTCTCAATCTTCTGACTACAGGGAGGGAATGGTAAATAGTGCAGTTTGTTGTCTCAATCTTCTGACTACAGGGAGGGAATGGTAAATAGTGCAGTTTGTTGTCTCAATCTTCTGACTACAGGGAGGGAATGGTAAATAGTGCAGTTTGTTGTCCCTACCACTTCGTTCTCAGAGGCGACCGTTTAGAAGAGCTGCTCTACCTTCAGGACTACATTCGGAGCATACCCTGTCCTGAAGATAAATATTCCAGCTTTTGAAGGGTTAGATTCGTCTGATCTAATACCCAGCACGCCTTTATTGCTGCAGGCCACCTGAGCGGCTGTCTGTACACCTCTGCAGGCACACCTGGAGCGGGCTGTCTGTACATCCTTCAAAGAGGATACTGTACTTCTTTGTGACAGATGGATTCAGAGGAAGGGAACGGGGGAAAGGGAGGAGGACCTGGAGGGGGGAGGGGATTGTCAGTGCGTTAGGCACATCGACTTTTCACACGGATAATTTTGCTCGGCGCGTAACAGTATTCACAAACTTAAAAAAAAAAAGAGTCTCCCTGTAGAATAAGATATATCCCTCGCGTCCACGTCACACTTATCAAATTCCGCTGTCGTTTAACATTTTTCTTCGAAACATTCTTTGAACGTGTCACAGAAGATCGAGAGTTGCAGATGGATTCGTCTTGATCTGCCTAAAACCCTTCCTATATATCGTAGTCCACCAGGCAGCTGTGTGCTGAACAAACTGAGCAGAGCAACAGCTTGATGCAAATCAGCTTGTGTCTGCTATGTCCAGAAGTACTGTTCATGCAGGTGAGCCACTTACACGGGCAATTCCACAACAGGATTCCAGACTAAGACTGTTCAAAGGAAGAAACAGTACGTTAATGGTTCCACGTTGCCGCTTACAGGGGTGGAATCTGAAGAACGAATGGAACCTCAGTGTTGTGAACTATTCATCCCAAGAGATGGCACTACCAATCAGCAGCAAAAAGAATTTCTGGAATTAAAAGTTTTCAGTCCAATGGTCAAGAAGGGTTGATTCTAATGTTGGGAGGGTTGTGCGAATTTTTGTTTGTTGATGTTTGTGCTACTATTTAATAGACTATGCTTTCAATGCAGTGGCAGTGCATGTTGTGTGTGGGGTGTTGTGTGTGTGTGTTGTGTGTGTGTGTGTGTGTGTGTGTGTGTGCACGCGCACCCATGAAAGTCCATGTGTTTCACAAATGATGCGTTCCTGTATTGAAACTGGAATCCTTCACAAAACCTCATGAAAAAATCCTTAACTTTGGGCTCCTGGAAATAGCGTTGTGGAATCCTGACCTAGCAGGTCGTTGTGGGACAAACGTAGTCTGGATGTTTATAGCATCATCTTGTATTCCAGTCAGATGATGTTACAAGAACGGTGCTGGACAATTCCAATCCGTACAGTTCATATTTGACGGATCATTTTCTATTTGGAGCAGAGTAGAATATCTGACAAATGGTGAAAGAAAATCAAATCAGGTCCTCATCAGCAAAGCAGTTTCTCATGCACCTAACTGTTCAAGTTCTCCGTAATGTGACTCTGATTTCCATCCTTATGTGAAGGATCAGACAGAGCCAGCACTGAGGAATTCTTCAATGTAACATGGAGACAGCTGTTGGCAGCAGCCCACGCTTTGTTAGTGATGGGCCTTCAACGTACACACAACTCTGCAACTGTAGGTTTGTACCTCAACGAGGGATGGATGACGACCTTCACAACCAGAACAGTGTATGCCAGGTGGGAGGATATCTGAACTTCACAGATGTGGTCCTAATGCCAGGCTGGGATGAATTATCATACTTCACAGGAACCCGGTAATCTGGAATACGTTAGACAATTCTTCTTCAGTAAGACTCAGATGAACAACAATATTCCCAACCAAGTTACACAATAGTGTTCACGTGAGACGCGAATGGATGACAATATTCACTACTAAGTTACACAATAGTGTTCACGTGAGGACGTGAATGGATGACAATATTCACAACCAAGTTACACAATAGTGTTCACGTGAGACGCGAATGAATAACAATATTCACGACTAAGTTACACAATAGTGTTCACGTGAGACGTGAATGAATAACAATATTCACGACTATGTTACACAATAGTTTTCACGTGAGACCCGAATGAATAACAATATTCACAACTAAGTTACACAATAGTTTTCACGTGAGACGTGAATGGATGACAATATTCACTACTAAGGTACACAATAGTTTTCACGTGATATAGGTATGGATAACAATATTCACAATTTTCTATAGAGCTTAACAGAATGTGACAGTACATTTTTTTCAGAAACATTTCCTTGTGCGAGAGTAAATAAACATTGATTCAGGTGTCACGTATGTGTGCTGCGTTGCGTTAGTTCGAAGTTCTTGCATGTTATTCTTTTTCCTGGTTTAAAAAAATACAGTAAATTGCCGAATGTTGATGCGAGCAATTTTGGAGATGCAGAAATTGGAGATTTCACTTGTTTCTAACTGGAAAACAGTCCATGACGCCATCAATGCCAGGATCGAGTTCTCAGCCTGCTTTGTGCCACTTCCACTTTGTAGGACCAGAATGCTAAATGTTTCTTTCTTTCCAAGCTGGCCTGTCTTGTGCGTACATTGCTTGGAATCATAAGAGACTTCAGGTTAAAAAAGAAAACCCACAAACACAGCTTCACAGTTACATCTAAAAAAAAGATAATCATAAACACAGCTTCACAGTTAACACAGTAGCGACTCTGAAATAATTCATGCCGTTGTTGCTGATAGACGAATCTTTTGGAACGTGGCAGGCAAACATTGCTGCAATAGATGAATTACAGGAATCTGTGAAGATGAACAATACCAGAGGCTGAAAGT
The DNA here is from genome assembly GCA_033310375.1 of Conus canariensis. Lineage (NCBI taxonomy): Eukaryota > Metazoa > Mollusca > Gastropoda > Neogastropoda > Conidae > Conus > Conus canariensis. The sequence goes on along the minus strand of CM065741.1, from coordinate 51,759,304 downwards.
AGTCAGACTTAACACATGCCTGGTGAGGACTGCTTTCCTCCGCTTTCAGGAGACCGACACGGAAGCAGCAAACCGCATGTCGAAGACATGTGACATTGCGGTGCTGGCTGCCGACACCACCTTCTGCAACAGATGGGAATTGACGTTTACATGACGTCTTTTGGTGACGTCAATAGTACCTTCGTCACGGATCTTGACGAAAACTTTTTGAGTCATTCTTTGGACCTGTGCTTACAAAATTAGAATTTTGTCATTGGAGTATGAGTGCGGTGGGACTAGGATGGGAGTGGTGGTGAAGGTGGAGGGTTAATAGCAATATATATAGAGAGAGGGATTACGATGGTTTCCTCAGGCAGCTAGTGAAGGGTTTCTCATTATTTATAATATATTCCCCTCATTTTCTTCATCTTCATTTTTTTTTTTTTCCTAAAAGTTCAAATCTTTGCCAAGTCATTACTATAATGACTGAAGAATTGTAACAGTTAGCCTGCACTTGTTTTCCCCCACTACTTAATTGTTCAGCATTATATTGTTTGGTCAAGCAGTGGGAGATTGCCTCTCTTAGGAGGGCTCGGGGGGGGGGGGGGGGGGGGGGGTGGGGGGAGGGCGGAGGGCTGGGGGGGAGGGGACTGGGGGGGGGGGGGGGTGCGCGAGCGCGCGCGTGCTGTTAACTCGGTGAACTGGAATGAAAGACACCGACGCCCCACATTTTTCATCACCTCATTTCCACAACATAAATGCCAGCATGTTATTATAGTCAGGATATTTTTCAAAGTAATCCAGACTTAATATGAAAAATGAGTAATTTGAAGTCCTTTTAAAAATAATAACAAACACTCAAGCTTTTGGGTCCTAGACCCTTCATCAGGAAACCCTAAACAGTAAACACAAGGGAAAAACGTCAAAGTGACAAAGAAGAACATAAAAGAACAATGACATCAAACAAATCGATGTCATAACAGTATTGTGTAACACTTTTTCCCTGGTAGCACAGCATAGCAAACGTTTGCTACATGTGTTAGGTCTGTGCTAACAGCCTGCCCATGAAATCCTTTTCCACCAGCCCCCCCCCCCCCACCCCACACACACTTCCTCCCTCCTCCTCCCCACAACAGACATACCCCCCCCCCCCCACACCCACCCCCACAAGCACCCCCCCCACATCCCCCTCCCCCCATACAAACTAAACATGTCCTCCCCCCGTTCCCCCCACTACATTCCCAGTTCTCTTCTTCATACTATCCTAATAATGTAAACAATAATGCTGAACAATTAAGTAGTTGGGGAAAACAAGTGCAGGCTAACAATTCTTCAATCATTATAGTAATGACTTGGCAAAGATTTGAACTTTTAGGGAAATAAAATGAAGATGAAGAAAATGAGGGGATTATATTATAAATAATAGGAAACCCTTCACTAGCTACCTGAGGGAACCATCGTCATCCCTCTCAAAGGCAGATCTATTTGTATTGCCTGCTCCTAGGCCTTTCGTCCGCTGGATCGGACTCATCAGGGAAACACGGCTGATTGTGTCTGCGCTCCTGGTGTCAAATAGAGACACACCACAGTCCATAATTCTGTGGTGTTCTTGCCACCAAGAGTTCAAAAAAGAATCCAACAGCACCCCCAAAGCAGCCAGCGAAGGATAGTAAATGGAATAAAACGAAAGTGTGGAGAGGAAAAAAAGTTACTGAAAAACTAAAAGCATTATGCAAACAGTATAAAATGCAGGGGACAATCTTTGAGCCTATGCTTGAGGATCCATTCAAGGATGCAAGGGAGATCAAAAGATATGAAACAGTCTGAGTGGTCAGCTCTGCTATTCAATAACTCAAGTATTGTCAGTGGCTAAGAATTGTGCAGAACAACCTTTACTTGGGTCTCCTAAGAGATGCGATCTCCCACTGATTGACCAAACATATAATATAAACAATAATGTGAGATTCACAGTAAACCACAAGATTCAGAAACAGCGTTGAACCCTTTATGATGTTTTCACATTTATGCCCAGGGGTTGAAAGGATCCAAGTGTTTGGATGAAATGGGAGTCTGTGAATTTTCGGAGATGTCTGCCTCTCCCATTTTTCCAGATGGCACCTACAGAGAAGTTGTCGATGGAATGGTTATTTTTGTTGAAATGGTTGCCAACTGGAGTGTCATAATGAAGAAGGATAGATCGGAGGTGTTCTTCTGTTCGCTCAGCAAACGAGCGGTACGATTCACCCAAGTACAACATTAGACAAAGGCGGCAGATGATGATGTAGATGATGTCAGACGATTTGCAGGTGAAGTGATGATGAACAGTGAATGAGTCAAGAGGGCCTGTGATGGTAGTGGCTGAGCTGATGACGGGGCAGCATTTACATCGCAGAGTGTTGCAAGGATGGGTTCCTGGAAGTGAGGCTGTGCTAGAGGTGGGAGGCAAACGTGCAAGCACGAGGGAGGTTTGTGTCTCTTTTGTATGCTACAAGGAGGGAGGAGGAGGGGGGAAGGGGGGGTGAACACTGTTTTTAGAAAGGGGTGAGATTGCAGAATTGAAAAATTCCGCAGAAGAATGTTTTTGATAGGGATGCTGTGGGGATGGTATGTGATTGTCAGAATTGGGCGATCTGATGTACTTGAGTGAGATTTTGGAGCTAGGGCATCTTGGCGTGAAGTGTTGAAGCTTTTTTCAGCTGCATTTTTGATGACATCTTTGGGGTAGCCTTTCTGTTCAAAGAAGGTTGACATCCTTTCAGTTTGGTTGTTGAAGTCAGTCTCCTCACTGCACAGCCGGCGTGAACGATGAGACTGTGAGGAAGGGATGCTGCGCATCATATGTGGTGGATGGCTGGAAGAACACTGCAGATAGTTGTGTGCGTCAGTGGGCTTGTAGAAGACCGAAGTTTTCACTGTGGTGCTGTTGGAGGACACAGAGACGTTGATGTCAAGGAAAGATAGGGTGTCGTCTGAGACTTCCGATGTGAATCTCAAGTCTGGATCGAATTCGGAGACAAACTTGATGAACCTTTCAACATCTGCTTGTGGTAGTGATGAAGCCCCAAAGCAGACATCAATGTACCGGCAGAACAGTCCAGGAAGTGGTCCTGTGCAGCTCTTCAGCGCTTGTTCTTCAAAATGTCCAACAAAAAGGCATGCGCAAGATGGACCCATTTTGGTGCCCATTGCCACTCCCTTTTGTTGTTTGAAATGCTCATCTTGGAAGCTGAAAGAGTTGAGATTCAGCACTAGTTCAGCTAATCGGAGCAATGTTGTGTTGTCATACTCTTTTTGGTAGAGGTTCAAGAAGTGTTGCATAGCCATCAGTCCTCTGTTGTGTGGGATGTTTGTGTAAAGAGATGAGATATCCATTGTGAAAATGTTTCTGTGGCTGGAATTGAGGTCGAAATCAAATGAGTCCAGCATGTTGAGGGCATGGTTTGTGTCTTTCACATAGGTAGGGAGGGAGGCTACAATAGGCTGTAGGACAGAGTCAAGGAAAGATGAGATGAGCTCAGTTGGGCACGAACAAGTTGATACTATTGGCCTACCAGGGTTGTTTTCTTTATGTATTTTCGGGAGGATGTAGAAGCGAGGTTCTTTTGGTTCTTTCACTATGAGATTTTCCGCTTCAGATGGCAGCTTTCCGTTGTTCACTGCTGTTTGGATGGTTTCCCTCACCAGTTGGTTATCTTCTTTGGTAGTCTGAGGTGTGATGGGTTTGTAAAAATGTTCATCTTTCAGTTGTCGTTCCACCTCCTGTGTGTAAAGGTCACGTCTCCAAACAACTACCGTAACACATGTTACGGCATACTTTGTCGCCCCTGCACATTTTGTCGCCGGCGACAAACTGTGCTGCATGCTTTGTCGCCGACAACAAAGTGTGCTGCACAGTTTGTCGTCCCAGCCATGAAAAATATCGACAAGTTTGCACACTTTATCGCCCCTTGCACACTTTGTCGTCACTTTTCATATGTGACATTGCTGCACACTTTGTCGCCCCTTGAAAGAAGAAACTTCAGATATGAAGTCAGTTGTGCCTATTGGACTTTGACTAACTGGTTTTGTTTTGTAATCCCAGTTATAAGACCGTACTTTACAATCAAAATGGAAACATTCTCTGTGTGTGTGTGTGTGTGTGTGTGTGTGTGTGTGTGTGTGTGTGTGTGTGTGTGCGTGTGCGTGCGTGCGTGCATGTGTGTGTGTGTGTGTGTGTGTGTGTTTTGTGTGTGTGTGTGTGTGTGTGTGTGTGTGTGTGTGTGTGTGTGTGTATGTGTGTGTGTAAAAAATATGTCCCACGCGCTGCAGACGAAACAAATGGGATGATCTTCTATGAAACGTAGGACATTTGTTAATATGGATCAAGGATGATGCCGACATTTTCATTTTATTTATCTATTACTTATTTCTTACAGAATAACCGTTAATAATGGTTATAACGGCCAATAACTGTTTTTTCTTCTTTACCAAATATCTCAGAAACTGCTTGACCAATTTTAAAGCGGTTTGGACGAATTTGTGTCAAATGAAGGCCTTCCTTCAGATAATGGGATATAATTGTGACAATTCTTTAAGTAACTATTAAAAACCGTGGAAATATCAGGAAAGTAAATTTCAGTCTTTCCAGAGAAAACAGATTGTTCTGAAAATTGGTAGGTATGTTAAATATGGGTGAAGGCCGATGCCGACATTTTATTTTTCTACGATCTTCACCGACTTCCGCCATAACGACCATAATTTTTTTTTCTCTTCTTTATTGAATATCTTAGAATCTACTTGACTGATTTTTAAGCGGTTTTTGAGAGATTGTGGCAAAGCAAAGAGCTCATGATACAAACATGGATATGGGCCTATATTTGTGACCGTTAGAAAACGTTGTCATTCAAGATAAACTGGGAGTACAATTATATGATTTGCATCTTGTTATAATTATTTCCATTATCATCGGTCTGTTTCCCTCTATTTCATTAAGTGCCTCTTTTGACCGATTTAAAAAAAAAATCACATTTCGTGATAAATCTGAGTTTTCGTGTGTGCTGTGTTTGTCGTTGGCAAGCGTATGAGTGAAAAGGATTATATGTATCGGGGCTGGGGGTAAAGAAAAGGTACTACTTTTCGCAAAAGTGTTTGAGTGTGGCACTTTAGCCTTTGACAGGCTTCCCGCAGTTCCTACGCCACACACCACTGGAAAGTATTATGTTCAAATATCCAACTTGTCCATGTTGAGTGTGGATATCACAAAACTAAACTGAATGAAATTGGGAATACAAAAATGAGGCCCTTGTGTGGCATCAACTGAATTGTGTGCTTCTACTGTAAACTCAGGCGCTCGAAATGGGGTTTATTTGTCTGAGAACATAAAATTCACTACGTTTTAGGATAGAGACTTAAAGACAGAAATAAGAATAGGTTAGACAGAAAAAAAATAACTCTGCGTTCAAACACACTGAACAGAAGAAAGAAAATTCTAAAGTACAAGTTAAAAAACAATGGGAAGGTTCTCTCTGCAGACCGTTTTATTCAACTTGTCATCAACAGGGAAACACAGGCGTATTTGAACGTCTAATCATCATTCAAAGAAAGCTAGAATGTAACAAAAGGAGAAACAAAAAAGATGATTCAAATGTGAAACTTTAAACAGCTACAGCAGACAATTTGAGCAGACAGTGGTTTTTCTTCCCAATAAAAAATAGTTTACAATTAAATTTGTTGCAATTGTCTCATTCAAAATCATGTCAGATCCAGCGTTATGCACAGTTTATAATAAACAATGAAATGATTACACGTTTGCAATCAAAGAACTCTTACTATTTTCAAGATTAGTTACACCATACCCTCCTATACTAAATCCAACAACATTGTAGAACTACACAAGCTACAAATACGGCTGTTTTGATTTTCAGGCAAACACACAGTGCCAGTACTTGATTTGACACGACTAGAATGAAAATATTATCGAGTTCAGTACTGTAATCTTCAGTGTTTTCTAAATTTACACACTCAGCCAGCAATTCAGCCATAGGTCATTTTTTTATTTTAGAAAATAAACAAACATTTTACAAAATCACGTACGTAATAATGATTAAGAGAGTGACATGATTTTTTTAAAGACCATAAAACACTACTCGTTGTCACAAATACATTCTAGAAAAATCAAACCGTTGTCACCTGAACAACACCCCAATGTAAAACAATGCAATGTTTTTTTAAACAGAAACTCGTTATCGTCAAATCGAAAATCAAAGTGTTCTAAAGCATAACACCATACACATGCAATCTGCAAGTGTTATTTTTGGCTTTTTTTCCCCAGGTCTTTGATTCTCCATTTACACAATCAGAGTAGTCACCTGTGAGTGATGAATTTTTGTAAGGAACTTCCTACACTTTCTCCGAATTTCCGAAGGGCGAGGGTTGCAGCCACACTTTCTCGGAATTCCACACTTACTCTGGAATTTGGAAAAAGTGGGGGGAGGGGAGGGAGACACAAGATGCAAAGCATACAAATGTACTCGCAGTTTATCTTGAACAGCAACGGTTTTCTAACATTTTTATATTAAGAGCTCTTTGCTTTGCCACAGACTCTCCAGAATCGCTTTAAGTAGTTTCTGAGATATTCGAAAAGGAAGAAAAACTGATAACGGACGCTATGGCGGAAGTCGTTGCAGAATATGGAAAAATAAAATGTCGGCCTTCACCCACATTGAACACACCCGCCAATTTTCAGAACGATCAGTTTTATCTAAAATGAGTGGGATATATTTTCCTAGCATTTAGGCGGTTTTTAATGTTGTTTAACAATTTATCACAATCATATCCCATAGCTGAAGGAAGACAAAGGTTTGACACAAATTCGTCAAAACCACTTGACAATCGGTCAAGTAGTTTTTGAGATGTTTGATAAACAAGAACAAGATGTAAAGCATATAAACGTACTCACAGTTTATCTTGAATACGCGTGAGATATTCCATAAAGAGGAAAAACCATTTTGGCCCGTTATAGCCATCATCGGCCATCATCTGTGACATATGAACATGAACATACCTACAAATTTTCAGAAAGATTGGCCAAGTACTTTCTGAGATTTTCCATAAAGAAGAAAATTGTTATGGGCCGTTATAGCCGTTAGTAACGGCTATAACGGTAAAATAAAACATTGGGCATGATCTGTGACCCATAATGAACATACCTACAAATTTTCAGAAAGATCGGCCAAGTACTTTCTGAGATATTCCTTAAAAAAGAAAAACCGTTATGGGCCGCTATAGCCGTTAGTATCGGTAATATAACACATCGGGTATCATCTGTGACCCTTAATGAACATACCTACAAATTTTCAGAAAGATTGGCCCAGTAGTTTTGTCTGGAGCGAGTGGAACACATTTTGACCACGGACGGACGGACGGACGGACGGACACACACACACACACACACACACACACACACACACACACACAC
>CM065741.1:51721869-51746869 GCA_033310375.1 Conus canariensis | reverse complement strand
ACACTTGTGGGAGACTTTCCTTGCTTTACAATGGGGATAATTACGGACTGTTTCCAAATTGATGGCATAACACCATTATTCCAAACCCGTTGGAATATTTGCAATAAAAAAACAAAGATAATTATCGGGTAAATGTTTTAGCATTTCATTCGAAACAGCGTCCAATCCAAATGATGATGATTTATTACCTATCAGGGAGATGGAGTTGTTTAACTCGCATATAGTTATGGGGGCATTTATATAGTGGTCATTCCATTATCCTATGTTGTATGCAATCTTGTGGAAGATTTTCTAGACGCATTGTCTTTGAAAACATGTTAGCGAATGCTTCTGCTTTTTCAAATGAGGTTGAGCATTTTTTATTATCCAAATTAACTGGATATCTTGGGAGATTTATCCCTTTTTTAATAGTTTGAAATTTTTGCCACACTTTTTGAAGGTCTTTATGATGAGAAACTTCTTTAGCACAAAACACTGTCCAGTAAAGCCGCTTTGCTTTTGCAATTACTCGGTTAGAGTGTGACTTAGCTTTTTTCATTTCTAGGTGGTTTTCTTCAGTTTTGTTTTTAATATAATCTTTGTATTTCAGTTTCTTTAAGGCTACAGCTTCTTCGCAATCCTTCGTCCACCACACATTGCCGGTATGAAGTGTTTTTGGAGAAGTATTAGTATGACATTTTGGTATGGAATCATCAGCGGCCAAGAGAATCATTTTGTTGAATTTTGAAATCATATCATTTACATTTTCTTCATCTTCACAAAAAGTCTCTATGTGTCTATAGGAAAGAAACGCCTTGAACTTATCCCAGTTGGCAAACTTATAATTGTATTTAGGTATTTTGTCTTCAGGCAAATTTTTTATGTCGTATGTTTTATTAATTGTCATTATGATGGGCAGATGATCACTTCCAAGAGTGTCATCAAAAGTTTGCCATAAGCAATCAAACGCTAATTGGGGGGAAATCATTGTCAGATCTATTGCGCTTGATCTATGGGTGGGAATGTCAGGAATCCTAGTTATACTCCCATCATTAAGCAAATACAATGTAGAATCCACCACGTTTTCAAGAAAAACGATTGCTTGTTATGGATGAACAACCTTTGTCCCATAATGGAACGTGAGCATTAAAATCTCCGGCAATCAACCATCTTTCCTTAGAGCTGTCTATTGTATGTAACCATTCGTATTTTTCTCCTCTGGACCCAGGGGCGGATCGGGGGGGGGGGGGGGGTTATAGGGGTTCCGGACAACCCCCCCCCCCCCCTATAAAAAAAAATTTAAAAAATTTAAAAAAAAAAACGCTCAGCGGTCGGTACATGCACGGAACATGGAAGTGCAAAACGTCCAGTGCCTGTGGTACGAAACACCCATGTGTCTATTCGATGGGAGATAACTCTGCGCGCGTATAAGTGACGTTCCCCGCATGTGTTTCGAACAGTGTTTGAATTTGAGCTTTTATTCTGGCGGATTTCAGCTTCCGTTGAGCAAGCATTGTGTCGACACGTTTTGAAATAACGACGCGATTTGAAATAATTATTTCAAAACGTGTCGACTTTATTTCAAAACGCGTTGGTGTGTCGACACGTTTTGAAATAAGACCGCAATTTGAAATAAATTCACCAAAGTGTTTGAGTACAACCATTCAGACCTCTACACGCTGACATGGATCATTGTAGAGAGTTTGTAGATCTCCACATGCTGTCATGGATCATTGCAGTGTGTTTGAAGACCTCAACACGGTGACATGGATCATTGTAGAGTGTTTGTAGACCTCAACACGCTGACATGGATCATTGTAGAATGTTTGTACATCTCCAACGTGACATGAATCATTGTAGAGTGTTTGTAGACCTCAACATGCTGACATGGATCATTGTAGAGTGTTTGTAGACACATGTGTCGACATGTTTTGAATAACGACGTAATTTCAAATAATTATTTCAAAACGTGTCGAGTTTATTTCAAACGTGTCGCTGTGTGTCGACACGTTTTGAAATAACGACACGATTTGAAATAATTATTTCAAAACGTGTCGAGTTTATTTCAAAACGCGTTGGTGTGTGTCGACACGTTTTGAAATAAGACCGCAATTTGAAATAAATTCACCAAAGTGTTTGAGTACAACCATTCAGACCTCTACACGCTGACATGGATCATTGTAGAGTGTTTGTAGATCTCCACACGCTGCCATGGGGTCATTGTAGAGTGTTTGCAGACTTCAACACGGTGACATGGATCATTGTAGAGTATTTGTAGACCTCAACACGCTGCCATGGGTCATTGTAGAATGTTTGTAGACCTCAACACGCTGACATGGATGATTAAAGAGTGTTTGTAGATCTGAACACGCTGACATGGATCATTGTAGAGTGTTTGCAGACCTCAACACGCTGACATGGATGACGATAGAGTGTTTGTAGACCTCAACATGCGGACATCGATCATTGTAGTGTTTGTAGATCTCCACACGCTGACATGGATCATTGTAGAGTGTTTGTAGACCTCAACATGCTGATATGGATCATTGTATAGAGTGTTTGTAGATCTCAACACATTGACATGGATTATGATAGAGTGTTTGTAGACCTCAACACGCTGACATGGATGATTGTTGAGTGTTTGTAGACCTCAACACGCTGACATGAATCATTGTAGAGTGTTTGTAGACCTCAACACGCTGACATGGATCATTGTAGAGTGTTTGTAGACACATGTGTTGACATGTTTTGAAATAACGACGTGATTTGAAATAATTATTTCAAAACGTGTCGAGTTTATTTCAAAACGTGTCAGTGTGTGTCGACACGTTTTGAAATAACTACGCGATTTGAAATAATTATTTCAAAACGTGTCGAGTTTATTTCAAAACGTGTCGGTGTGTGTCGACACGTTTTGAAATAACGATGCGATTTGAAATAAATTCACCAAAGTGTTTGAGTACAACCATTCAGACCTCAACACGCTGTCATCGATCATTGTAGAGTGTTTTGTAGACCTCAACACGCTGACATGGATCATTGTAGAGTGTTTGCAGACCTCCACACGCTGAAATGGATCATTGTAGAGTGTTCGTAGACCTCAACACGCTGACATAGATCATTGTAGAGTGTTTGTAGAGCTCAACATGCTGATATGGATCATTGTAGAGTGTTTGTAGACCTCAACACGCTGACATAGATCATTGAAGAGTGTTTGTAGACACATCTGTCGACATGTTTTGAAATAACGACGCGATTTGAAATAATTATTTCAAAACGTGTCGAGTTTATTTCAAAACGTGTCAGTGTGTGTCGACACGTTTTGAAATAACAACGCGATTTGAAATAAATTCACCAAGTGTTTTAGTACAACCATTCAGACCTCAACACGCTGACATCGATCATTGTAGAGTGTTTGTAGACCTTCACACGCTGACATAGATCATTGAAGAGTGTTTGTAGACACATGTGTTGACATGTTTTGAATAACGACGCGATTTGAAATAATTATTTCAAAACGTGTCAAGTTTATTTCAAAACGTGTTGGTGTGTGTCGACACGTTTTGAAATAAGACCGCAATTTGAAATAAATTCACCAAAGTGTTTGAGTACAACCATTCAGACCTCAACACGCTGACATGGATCATTGTAGTGTTTGGAGACCTCCACATGCTGTCATGGATCATTGTAGAGTGTTTGCAGACCTGAACACGCTGACATGGATCATTGTAGAGTGTTTGTAGACCTCAACACGCTGCCATGGGTCATTGTAGAATGTTTGTAGACCTCAACACGCTGACATGGCTGATTAAAGAGTGTTTGTAGATCTGAACACGCTGACATGGATCATTGTAGAGTGTTTGCAGACCTCAACACCCTGCCATGGATGATGATAGAGTGTTTGTAGACCTCGACATGGTAACTTCGATCATTGTAGTGTCTGTAGACCTCCACACTCTGACATGGATCATTGTAGAGTGTTTGTAGACCTCAACATGCTGATATGGATCATTGTATAGAGTGTTTGTAGATCTCAACACATTGACATGGATTATGTTAGAGTGTTTGTAGACCTCAACACGCTGACATGGATCATTGTAGAATGTTTGTAGACCTCAATACGCTGACATGGATGATTAAAGAGTGTTTGTAGTCCTCAACACGCTGACATGGATCATTGCAGAGTGTTTGTAGACCTCAACACGATGACATGGATGATTGTAAAGTGTTTGTAGACATGAACACATTGACATGGATCATTGTTGAGTGTTTGTAGACCTCAGCACGCTGCCATGGATCATTGTAGAGTGTTTGAAGATATTCACACGCTAACATGGATCACTGTAGAGTGTTTACAGACCTCAACATGCTGACATGGATCATTGTAGAGTGTTTGCAGACCTCCCACACGCTGAAATGGATCATTGTAGAGTGTTCGTAGACCTCAACACGCTGACATAGATCATTGTAGAGTGTTTGTAGAGCTCAACATGCTGATATGGATCATTGTAGAGTGTTTGTAGACCTCAACACGCTGACATAGATCATTGAAGAGTGTTTGTAGACACATCTGTCGACATGTTTTGAAATAACGACGCGATTTGAAATAATTATTTCAAAACGTGTCGAGTTTATTTCAAAACGTGTCAGTGTGTGTCGACACGTTTTGAAATAACAACGCGATTTGAAATAAATTCACCAAAGTGTTTTAGTACAACCATTCAGACCTCAACACGCTGACATCGATCATTGTAGAGTGTTTGTAGACCTTCACACGCTGACATAGATCATTGAAGAGTGTTTGTAGACACATGTGTTGACATGTTTTGAATAACGACGCGATTTGAAATAATTATTTCAAAACGTGTCAAGTTTATTTCAAAACGTGTTGGTGTGTGTCGAACACGTTTTGAAATAAGACCGCAATTTGAAATAAATTCACCAAAGTGTTTGAGTACAACCATTCAGACCTCAACACGCTGACATGGATCATTGTAGTGTTTGGAGACCTCCACATGCTGTCATGGATCATTGTAGAGTGTTTGCAGACCTGAACACGCTGACATGGATCATTGTAGAGTGTTTGTAGACCTCAACACGCTGCCATGGGTCATTGTAGAATGTTTGTAGACCTCAACACGCTGACATGGCTGATTAAAGAGTGTTTGTAGATCTGAACACGCTGACATGGATCATTGTAGAGTGTTTGCAGACCTCAACACCCTGCCATGGATGATGATAGAGTGTTTGTAGACCTCGACATGGTAACTTCGATCATTGTAGTGTCTGTAGACCTCCACACTCTGACATGGATCATTGTAGAGTGTTTGTAGACCTCAACATGCTGATATGGATCATTGTATAGAGTGTTTGTAGATCTCAACACATTGACATGGATTATGTTAGAGTGTTTGTAGACCTCAACACGCTGACATGGATCATTGTAGAATGTTTGTAGACCTCAATACGCTGACATGGATGATTAAAGAGTGTTTGTAGTCCTCAACACGCTGACATGGATCATTGCAGAGTGTTTGTAGACCTCAACACGATGACATGGATGATTGTAAAGTGTTTGTAGACATGAACACATTGACATGGATCATTGTTGAGTGTTTGTAGACCTCAGCACGCTGCCATGGATCATTGTAGAGTGTTTGAAGATATTCACACGCTAACATGGATCACTGTAGAGTGTTTACAGACCTCAACATGCTGACATGGATCATTGTAGAGTGTTTGCAGACCTCCACACGCTGAAATGGATCATTGTAGAGTGTTCGTAGACCTCAACACGCTGACATAGATCATTGTAGAGTGTTTGTAGACCTCAACACGCTGACATAGATCATTGAAGAGTGTTTGTAGACACATCTGTCGACATGTTTTGAAATAACGACGCGATTTGAAATAATTATTTCAAAACGTGTCGAGTTTATTTCAAAACGTGTCAGTGTGTGTCGACACGTTTTGAAATAACAACGCGATTTGAAATAAATTCACCAAAGTGTTTTAGTACAACCATTCAGACCTCAACACGCTGACATCGATCATTGTAGAGTGTTTGTAGACCTTCACACGCTGACATAGATCATTGAAGAGTGTTTGTAGACACATGTGTTGACATGTTTTGAATAACGACGCGATTTGAAATAATTATTTCAAAACGTGTCAAGTTTATTTCAAAACGTGTTGGTGTGTGTCGACACGTTTTGAAATAAGACCGCAATTTGAAATAAATTCACCAAAGTGTTTGAGTACAACCATTCAGACCTCAACACGCTGACATGGATCATTGTAGTGTTTGGAGACCTCCACATGCTGTCATGGATCATTGTAGAGTGTTTGCAGACCTGAACACGCTGACATGGATCATTGTAGAGTGTTTGTAGACCTCAACACGCTGCCATGGGTCATTGTAGAATGTTTGTAGACCTCAACACGCTGACATGGCTGATTAAAGAGTGTTTGTAGATCTGAACACGCTGACATGGATCATTGTAGAGTGTTTGCAGACCTCAACACGCTGACATGGCTGATTAAAGAGTGTTTGTAGATCTGAACACGCTGACATGGATCATTGTAGAGTGTTTGCAGACCTCAACACACTGCCATGGATGACGATAGAGTGTTTGTAGACCTCAACATGGTAACTTCGATCATTGTAGTGTTTGTAGACCTCCACACTCTGACATGGATCATTGTAGAGTGTTTGTAGACCTCAACATGCTGATATGGATCATTGTATAGAGTGTTTGTAGATCTCAACACATTGACATGGATTATGTTAGAGTGTTTGTAGACCTCAACACGCTGACATGGATCATTGTAGAATGTTTGTAGACCTCAATACGCTGACATGGATGATTAAAGAGTGTTTGTAGTCCTCAACACGCTGACATGGATCATTGCAGAGTGTTTGTAGACCTCAACACGATGACATGGATGATTGTAAAGTGTTTGTAGACATGAACACATTGACATGGATCATTGTTGAGTGTTTGTAGACCTCAGCACGCTGCCATGGATCATTGTAGAGTGTTTGAAGATATTCACACGCTAACATGGATCACTGTAGAGTGTTTACAGACCTCAACATGCTGACATGGATTATGATAGAGTGTTTGTAGACCTCAACAGACTGACATGAATATCATAGAGTGCTTGCTGACGTCAACACGCTGACATGGATCATTGTTGATTTCTTGTAGACCTCAACACGCCGACATGGATTATGACAGACTGATTGTTGACCTCTCCACGCTGCCATGGATCACTGTAGAGTGTCTGTAGACCTCCACATGCTGACATGGATCATTGTTGAGTGTTTGTAGAACTCAACAGGCGGACGTGGGTCATTTAAGAGTGTTTGTAGACCTCAACACACTGACATGGATTATGATAGAGTATTTGTAGACCTCAACACGCTGACATGGATCATTGTAGAGGTTTGTAGATCTCCACACGCTGACATGGATCATTGTAGAGTGTTTATAGACCTCAACACGCTCACATGGATCATTGTAGTGTGTTTGTAGACCTCAACATACTGACATGGATTATGATAGAGTGTTTGTAGACCTCAACGCACTGACACGGTGTATGATAGAGTGTTTGTAGACCTCAAAACGCTGACATTGATCATTGTAGACTGTTTGCAGACCTCCACACGCTGACATGGATCATTGCAGAGTGTTTGTAGACCTCAACACGCTGCCATGGATCATTGTAGACTGTTTGCAGACCTCAACACGCTGACATGGATCATTGCAGAGTGTTTGTAGACCTCAACACGCTGCCATGGATCATTGTAGAATGTTTGTAGACCTCACCACGCTGACATGGATGATTAAAGACTGTTTGTAGATCTCAAGACGCTGACATGTATAACGATAGAGTGTTTGGAGATTTC
Organism: Conus canariensis; assembly: GCA_033310375.1. Taxonomy (NCBI): domain Eukaryota; kingdom Metazoa; phylum Mollusca; class Gastropoda; order Neogastropoda; family Conidae; genus Conus; species Conus canariensis. The sequence continues at coordinate 51,738,978 of CM065741.1, read as the reverse complement.
AACATGCTGACATGGATCATTGTTGAGTGTTTGTACACCTCAACTTGCTGACATGGATTATTGTAGAGTGTTTGTAGACCTCAACACGCGGACGTGGATCATTGTAGAGTGTTTGTAAACCTCAACACACTGACATGGATTATGATAGAAATTTTGTAGATCTCCACATGCTGACATGGATCATTGTAGAGTGTTTGTAGATCTCCACACTCTGACATGGATCATTGTAGAGTGTTTTTAGACCTCAACACACCCACATGGTTGATTATAGAGTGTTTGTAGACCTCAACATGCTGATATGGATTATGATAGAGTGTTTGTAGACCTCAACACACTGACATGGTTTATGATAGAGTGTTTGTAGACCTCAAAACGCTGACATGGATCATTGTAGAGTGTTTGCAGACATCAACACGCTGACATGGATTATTGTAGAGTGTTTGGAGACCTCAACACGCTGCCATGGATCATTGTAGAATGTTTGTAGACCTCAACACGCTGACATGGATGATTAAAGAGTGTTTGTAGATCTCAAGGCGCTAACATGGATCATTGTAGAGTGTTTGTAGACCTCCACACGCTGACATGGATCATTGTAGAGTGTTTCCAGTCCTCAACACGCTGACATGGATCATTGTAGAGTGTTTGTAGACATCAACACCCGGACGTGGATCATTGTAGAGTGTTTATAGACCTCAACACACTGACATGGATTATGATAGAGTGTTTGTAGACCTCATCAAACTGACATGGATTATGATAGAGTGTTCCTAGACCTCAACACGCTGATATGGATCATTGTAGAGTGTTTGTAGTCCTCAATATTCTGACATGGATTATCATAGAGTGTTTGTTTGACCTCAACACATTGACATGCTTTACGATAGAGTGTTTGTAGACCTCAAAACGCAGACATGGATCCTTATAGAGTGTTTGCAGACCTCAACACGCTGACATGGATCATTGTAGAGTGTTTGTAGACCTCAACACGCTGTCATGGATGATTAAAGAGGGTTTGTAGATCTCAAGACGCTGACATGGATCGTTGTAGAGTTTGCAGACCTCAACACGCTGACATGGATTACAATAGAGTGTTTGTATACCTCAACATGCTGACATCAATCATTGTTGAGTGTTTGTAGTTCTCAACACACTGGCATGAATTATCATAGAGTGTTTGTAGATGTCAACACGCTGACATGGATGATTGTAGATTCTTTGTAGACCTCAACACGATGACATGGATTATGATAGAATGTTTGTAGACCTCAACACGCTGCCATGGATCATTGTAGAGTGTTTGTTGACCTCAACACGCTCACATGTATCATTGTAGAGTGTTTGTAGACCTCATCATGCTGCCATGGATCATTGTGGAGTGTTTGTTGACCTCAATACGGTCACATGGATTTTTTTAAATAAAGTCGACACGTTTTGAAATAATCATTTCAGATCGCGTCATTATTTCTAAACGTGTCGACACACACCAACACATTTTGAAATAAATTCGACACGTTTTGAAATAATTGTTTCAAATCGCGTCGGTAGTGTTTTGTTTGGTGTCTCCTCTTCCTTCATAAGTCTGCACAAAGACTTGTTTTTTTCTAGTGGGTTTTTGTCCTTCATGGGTGGTATTTTGTGTAGTGCGCTTTTGACCTGCAAGGGTAGTGTTTTCTTAAGTGAGTTTGGTCCTGAATGGGTGTGCACAAATACTTGTTTTGTCCAGTGCTATTTTTTGTCCTTTAGGTGTGTTCTTTACCTACTGGGCTTTCGCCCAGCATGGGTAGTCATTTGTCCAGTACGTTTTTGTCCTCCAAGGTAGTATTTTGTCCAGTGGTGATTTCTCCTTCATGGGTAGCGAATTGTTTGGTGGGGTTTTGTCCTAAATGGTTGTACTCAAAGGCTTTGGTGAATTTATTTCAAATTGCGGTTTTATTTCAAAACGTGTCGACACACACCAACGCGTTTTGAAATAAACTCGACGCTCTTGAAATAATTATTTCAAATAGCGTCGTTACTTCAAAAGGATTCGACACATGTGTCTACAAACACTCTACAATGATCCATGTCAGCATGTTGAGGTCTACAAACACTCTACAATGATCCATGGCATCGTGTTGAGGTCTACAAACATTCTACAATTATCCATGTCAGCGTGTTGAGGTCTACAAACACTCTACAATGATCCATGTCAGCATGTTGAGGTCTGCAAACACTCTACAATGATCCATGACAGCGTTTGGAGATCTACAAACACTCTACAATGATCCATGTCAGCATGTTGAGGTCTGAATGGTTGTACTCAAACACTTTGGTGAATTTATTTCAAATCGCATCGTTATTTCAAAACGTGTCGACACACACCAATGCGTTTTGAAATAAACGACACATTTTGAAATAATTATTTCAAATCGCGTCGTTATTTCAAAACGTGTCGACACACACAGACACGTTTTGAAATAAACTCGACACGTTTGGAAATAATTATTTCAAATCACGTCGTTATTTCAAAACATGTCAACACATGTGTCTACAAACACTCTACAATGATTCATGTCAGCGGCTTGAGGTCTACAAACACTCTACAATGATCCATGTCAGCGTGTTGAGGTCTACAAACACTCTACAATCATCCATGTCAGCGTGTTGAGGTCTACACTCTATCATAATCCATGTCAATGTGTTGAGATCAACAAACACTCTATACAATGATCCATATCAGCATGTTGAGGTATACAAACACTCTACAATGATCCATGTCAGCATGTGGAGATCTATAAACACTACAATGATCGATGTCAGCATGTTGAGGCCTACAAACACTCTATCGTCATCCATGGCAGCGGGTTGAAGTCTGCAAACACTCTACAATGATCCATATCAGCGTGTTCAGATCTACAAACACTCTTTAATCATCCATGTCAGCGTGTTGAGGTCTACAAACATTCTACAATGACCCATGGCAGCGTGTTGAGGTCTACAAACACTCTACAATGATCCATGTCAGCGTGCTGAGGTCTCCAAACACTCTACAATGATCGATGTCAGCGTGTAGAGGTCTGAATGGTTGTACTCTAACACTTTGGTGAATTTATTTCAAATTGCGGTCTTATTTCAAAAAGTGTCGACACACACCAACGCGTTTTGAAATAAACTCGACACGTCTTGAAATAATTATTTCAAATCGCATCGTTATTTCAAAACGCGTCGACACACACTGACACGTTTTGAAATAAACTCCACACGTATTGAAATAATTATTTGAAATTGCGTCGTTATTCAAAACATGTCGAAACATGTGTCTACAAACACTCTACAATGATCCATATCAGCATGTTGAGGTCTACAAACACTCTATCACAATCCATGTCAATGTATTGAGATCTACAAACACTCTATACAATGATCCATGTCAACATGTTGAGGTCAACAAACACTCTACAATGATCCATGTCAGCGTGTGGAGGTCTACAAACACTCTACAATGATCCATATCAGCGTGTTGAGGTCTACAAACACTCTACAATGATTCATGTCAGCATGTGGAAATCTACAAACATTCTGGAATGATCCATGTCAGCGTGTTGAGGTCTACAAACACTCTATCATAATCCATGTCAATGTTTTGAGATCTACAAATACTCTATACAATGATCCATGTCAACATGTTGAGGTCTACAAAGACACTACAATGATTCATGTCAGCGTGTGGAGGTCTATAAACACTCTACAATGATCCATGTCAGCGTGTGGAGGTCTAGAAACAATCTACAATGATCGATGCCAGCGTGTTGAGGTCTGAATGGTTGTACTCAAACACTTTAGTGAATTGATTTCAAATTGCGGTCTTATTTCAAAACATGTCAACGCACACCAACACGTTTTGAAATAAACTCGACACGTTTTGAAATAATTATTTCAAATCGGGTCGTTATTTCAAAACATGTCGACACATGTGTCTACAAACACTCCACAATGATCTATGTCAGCGTGTTGAGGTCTACAAACACTCTACAATGATCCATGTCAGTGTGTTGAGGTCTACAAACACTCTACAATGATCCATGTCAGCGTGTTGAGGTCTGCAAACACTCTACAATGATCCATGTCAGCGTGTTGAGGTCTACAAACACTCTACAATGATCGTTGACAGAGTATTGAGGTCTGAATGGTTGTACTCAAACACTTTGATGAATTTATTTCAAATCGCGTCGTTATTTCAAAACATGTCAACACACAACAACGCGTTTTGAAATACACTAGACACATTTTGAAATAATTATTTCAAATTGCGTCGTTATTTCAAAACGTGTCGACACACACTGACACGTTTTGAAATAAACTCGACACGTTTTGAAATAATTATTTCAAATCGCGTCGTTATTTCAAAACATGTCAACACATCTGTCTACAAACACTCTACAATGATCCATGTCAGCGGTTTGAGGTCTACAAACACTCTACAATGATCCATGTCAGCGTGTTGAGGTCTACAAACACTCTACAATGATCCATGTCAGCGTGTTGAGGTCTACAAACACTCAACAATGATTCATTTCAGCATGTTGAGGTCTACAAACACTCTATCATAATCCAAGTCAATGTGTTGAGATCAACAAACACTCTATACAATGATCCATATCAGCATGTTGAGGTCTACAAACACTCTACAATGATCCATGTCAGCGTGTGGAGATATACAAACACTACAATGATCGATGTCAGCATGTTGAGGCCTAAAAACACTCTATCGTCATCCATGGCAGCGTGTTGAGGTCTGCAAACACTCTACAATGATCCATGTCAGCGTGTTCAGATCTACAAACACACTTTAATCATCCATGTCAGCGTATTGAGGTCTACTAACATTCTACAATGACCCATGGCAGCGTGTTGAGGTCTACAAACACTCTACAGTGATCCATGTCAGCGTGTTGAGGTCTGCAAACACTCTACAATGATCCATGACAGCGTGTGGAGGTCTCCAAACACTCTACAATGATCCATGTCAGCGTGTTGAGGTCTGCAGACACTCTACAATGATCCATGACAGCGTGTGGCGGTATCCAAACACTCTACAATGATCCATGTCAGCGTGTACAGGTCTGAATGGTTGTACTCAAACACTTTGGTGAATTTATTTCAAATTGCGGTCTTATTTCAAAACGTGTCGACACACACCGACGCGTTTTGAAATAAACTCGACACATTTTGAAATAATTATTTCAAATCGCGTCTTTATTTCAAAACGTGTCGACACACACCGAAACGTTTTGAAATAAACTCGACACGTTTTGAAATAATTATTTCAAATCACGTCGTTATTCAAAACATGTCGACACATGTGTTTACAAACACTCTACAATAATCCATGTCAGCATGTTGAGGTCTACAATCACTCTACAATGATCCATGTAAGAGTGTGATCTACAAACATTCTACAATGATCCATGTCAGCGTGTTGAGGTCTACAAACACTCTATCATAATCCATGCCAATGTGTTGAGATCTACAAACACACTATACATTGATCCATGTCAACATGTTGAGGTCTACAAACACTCTACAATGATCTATGTCAGCGTGTGAAAGTCTACAAACACTCTAAAATGATCCATATCAGTGTGTTGTGGTCTACAAACACTCTACAATGATCCATGTCAGCTTGTGGAGGTCTGCAAACACTCTACAATGATCCATGTCAGCGTGTGGAGGTCTACAAACACTCTACAATGATCCATGTCAGCGTGTTGAGGTCTGAATGGTTGTACTAAAACACTTTGGTGAATTTATTTCAAATTGCGGTTTTATTTCAAAATGTGTCGATATACACCAACCCGTATTGAAATAAACTCGACATGTTTTGAAATAATTATTTCAAATCGCGTCGTTATTTCAAAACGTGTCGACACACACCAACACGTTTTGAAATAAACTCGACACATTTTGAAATAATTATTTCAAATCGCGTAGTTATTTCAAAACGTGTCGACACACACTGACACGTTTTGAAATAAACTTGACACGTTTTGAAATAATTATTTCAAATCGCGTCGTTATTTCAAAACATGTCGACACATGTGTCTACAAACACTCTTAAATGATCTATGTCAGCGTGTGGAGGTCTACAAACACTCTACAATGATCCATGTCAGCGTGTTGAGGTCTGAATGGTTGTACTAAAACACTTTGGTGAATTTATTTCAAATTGCGGTCTTATTTCAAAACGTGTCGACACACACCAACACGTTTTGAAATAAACTCGACACGTTTTGAAATAATTATTTCAAATCGCGTCGTTATTTCAAAACATGTCAACTCATGTGTCTACAAACACTCTACAATGATCAATATCAGCGGGTTAATGTCTACAAACAATCTACAATGATCCATGTCAGCGTGTTGAGGTCTACAAACACTCTACAATGATTCATTTCAGCGTGTTGAGGTCTACAAACATTCTACAATGATCCATGTCAGCGTGTTGAGGTCTACAAACAATCTATCATAATCCATGTCAATGTGTTGAGATCAACAAACACTCTATACAATGATCCATATCAGCATGTTGAGGCCTACAAACACTCTACAATGATCCATGTCAGCGTGTGGAGATCTACAAACACTACAATGGTCGATGTCAGCATGTTGAGGCCTAAAAACACTCTATCGTCATCCATGGCAGCGTGTTGAGGTCTGCAAACACTCTATCGTCATCCATGGCAGCGTGTTGAGGTCTGCAAACACTCTACAATGATCCATGTCAGCATGTTCAGATCTACAAACACACTTTAATCAGCCATGTCAGCGTGTTGAGGTCTACAAACATTCTACAATGACCCATGGCAGCGTGTGGAGATCTACAAAAAGTTTACAATGATCCATGTCAGTGTGTACAGGTCTGAATGGTTGTACTCAAACACTTTGGTGAATTTATTTCAAATTACGGTCTTATTTCAAAACGTGTCGACACACACCAACGTGTTTTGAAGTAAACTCGACACGTTTTGAAATAATTATTTCAAATCGCGTCGTTATTTGAAAACGTGTCGACACACACCGACACGTTTTGAAATAAACTCGACACGTTTTGAAATAATTATTTCAAATCGCGCCGTTATTCAAAACATGTCGACACATGTGTCTACAAACACTCTACAATGATCCTTGTCAGCACGTTGAGGTCTACAAACACTCTACAATGATCCATGTCAGCGTGTGGAGATCTACAAACATTCTACAATGATCCATGTCAGCGTGTTGAGGTCTACAAACACTCTATCATAATCCATGCCAATGTGTTGAGATGTACAAACACTCTATACAATGATCCATGTCAACATGTTGAGGTCTACAAACACTCTACAATGATCCATGTCAGCGTGTGGAGGTCTACAAACACTCTAAAATGATCCATATCAGCGTGTTGTGGTCTACAAACACTCTACAATGATCCATGTCAGCGTGTGGAGGTCTGCAAACACTCTACAATGATCCATGTCAGCGTGTGGAGGTCTACAAACACTCTACAATGATCGATGTCAGCGTGTTGAGGTCTGAATGGTTGTACTAAAACACTTTGGTGAATTTATTTCAAATTGCGGTTTTATTTCAAAATGTGTCGATATACACCAACCCGTTTTGAAATAAACTCGACACGTTTTGAAATAATTATTTCAAATCGCGTCGTTATTTCAAAACGTGTCGACACACACCAACACGTTTTGAAATAAACTCGACACGTTTGAAATAATTATTTCAAATCGCGTAGTTATTTCAAAACGTGTCGACACACACTGACACGTTTTGAAATAAACTCGACATGTTTTGAAATAATTATTTCAAATCGCGTCGTTATTTCAAAACATGTCGACACATGTGTCTACAAGCACTCTACAATGATCCATGTCAGCATGTTCAGATCTACAAACACTCTACAATGATCCATGTCAGCGTGTTGAGGTCTACAAACACTCTACAATGATCCATGTCAGCGTGTCGAGGTCTACAAACACTCTACAATGATCCATGTCAGCGTATGGAGGTCTGCAAACACTCTACAATGATCCATGTCAGCGTGTTGATGTCTACAAACTCTGTACAGTTATCGATGTCAGCGTGTTGAGGTCTGAATGGTTGTACTCAAACACTTTGGTGAATTTATTTCAAATCACGTCGTTATTACAAAACGTGTCGACACACACCAACGCGTTTTGAAATAAACTCGACACGTTTTGAAATAATTATTTCAAATCGCGTCGTTATTTCAAAACGTGTCGACACAAAGCATGCCCAAGCGAAAACCTTTAATAGCTGCAGATGCTGCTGGAGGGAAGAAGCTACAGTGATTTTTTTTTCAGCAACAACTTCGACTGGTAAGTGCTTTTTGTTTTTGATACTCAGATTCAGAATGATAATTGTGCGTAAATTGAATGGATGAAATTTGATTTTCGAGACATGCTTTCCAGCAGAAATGCAGAAAAGAAGTACCACTCAGATGCCGTGCTAAAAGCAGAAAACTTCGTAGAACACATGAAAAATCCCTCCAAAGGCATTGATGTCAGTCTGATTCAAGAAGCTAAAGTTCAGGTAGCTGTCAACCGGAAGGTACTTTCCAGTGTCTTTCAAACAGTTCTGTTGTGTGGCAGACAGGGTCTTGCTTTCAGAGGTCACCGTGATGATGGCATTCTGCTAGAAGGCAACACCAGCAACTTTAATGCTCTCATAAGAGTTCGCATAGAGTCTGGAGATGAAATTCTATGGAGGCATTTAGATACATGTGACAGCAGTGCCACCTACATCTCAAAGGAGACACAAAACAAACTGATCCAGATCCTGGGTGACCAGATCAGGGGAAAACTCCTGGCTGAAATCCAGGAGGCAAAGTACTTTTCAGTCCTTGCTGATGAAGTCACGGATTCCTCGAACTGGGAACAAATGTCAGTTGTACTTCGCTACGTTGACTCATTTCAGCTGATTCGTGAGGTGTTTCTTGCCTTTGTGTCATGTCACAACATCACTGGAGAAACGCTGGCCGGCCTGATCCTGAAGTGCCTCGAGGACTGGAATTTAGATGCCATTAATATCAGAGGTCAGAGCTATGATGGGGCATCTAACATGGCGGGCAAATTCAAAGGCGTTCAGGCGAGACTACAAGAGAGGAATGAAAAAGCTCTGTATTTTCATTGTGCATCTCACTGCCTCAACCTGTGCATAGTGAAAGCATACTCGGTGCCAGCAGTCAAGAACATGCTTGGTATCCTAAAAGAATTGGCCCTCTTCTTTTCCAGTTCCCCCAAAAGACAGAGGAAACTTGAAGCAGTCATTGAAACAGGTGAACCAGACAGCAAGAAAAAGAAGCTGGTGGATCTATGTCGGACACGCTGGACAGAGAGACACCATGCGTTTGAAACGTTTGCTGTGCTTTCACAAGTTGTGTTCGATTGTTTGGATCAAATGACACATGGCACTGAAGATGGCAGTGAAGAATGGGACAGCGACATCATCACAAGAGCTCGTGGCTTGCTATTCTCCATCAGTGACAGCAGTTTTCATGTGGCTTTTGTGGTTGTGCGGAGGTGCTTGCAGTACCTCCAGCCTCTGACTACTAAACTTCAGGAAACGACAAGGGACATTGTTCATGCCTATGGAGAAATAGACAATGTTGCTGAAAGCATCCAAGGGCTACGAACAAATATCGAAGATGTGTTCAAAGAAGCATGGTCGAGAGAAGCTGTGAGCATGGCAGAAAACTTCAACACCACCCTGCCGGCCTGGTTATGCCACGATGAGCTGGGAGGCAGACTCTGAGAGAGAACCACCCAGCAGACAGTGAAGAGGACTACTTTAGGACCTCGATCGCTGTGCCATTTCTGGATCATCTGACCACACAAATGACTGACAGGTTCCAAAATGCTGAGCTTGCCAAGGATGGACTCCAGCTTGTTCCAGATAACCTTGTCCAGCTACCAGGACCATGCTTGACAGTTCCAGAAGGCATTCAGGCCTTGGCCACTCCGTGGGACACTGACTTGCCAGATTATGAAAGCCTGCCTGCAGAGATCCACAGGTGGTCCACTAAGTGGAGGAAAGTTGCACAGGAGAGACCTCCCAGTGTTCCATCTACAGTTCAAAGCAGCCTCCGGGAGTGTGATGCAGACTTTTATCCCAACATCCACTGCCTGTTAAGACTTATGTGCACCCTACCAATCACAACAACAGAATGTGAAAGAACAATTTCTCAGCTCCGCACACTGAAGAACTATCTGCGATCAACTATGACAACAGCGAGGCTGAATGGACTTGCCCTTATAAAAATTCACCGCGACATCCCAGTGGACATTGAAGCAGCAGTTGACTCATATGCCTTAAAGCACAGATCACAGATGAAACTGCTGCCCCAAAACCTACGACAGTAAGGAAACCACTCAGCTTTGTGGTGAGTCAGTATATTAGCTCATTATTTGATCATTTTACATGACTTTTGCTTTGTCCATTATAACTGCATTTAGCTTCCAGGAATGGCCTCCTGAGCCTCCAGAATTTGCGTGTTTTCAACAGCTTGGGGGGGGGGGGGGGGCAAAGACCCCCTAACCCCCCAATAGGGGGCGTTGCCCCCTGTACCCCTACTGGGGGGATATCCCCCAGACCCCCCCTAAAACATTTTTGGAATCCCCCCTCCAAGACTAACTAATCCGCCCCTGGGACCTTTAGGCAGATATACAGACACAATGTTGAGAACAACGTTGTTATTGACTTTTTACTGTGGCCTTTAGGCGGATATACAGACACAATGTTGAGAACAACGTTGTTATTGACTTTTACTGTGGCCGCGCACGAATATAAGTTTACAAGATCAGACGGTGCAGGTGACGGTCATATTAAGTATTCAGTGCCTTCTCTTTATAATATATATATTATATATATATATATATATATATATATATATATATATATATATATTATAATCAGTGCTGACTTTTTCCTTCGTGTTAAAAACTCGATTGTGCACTGGGGGATAATAAAAGTGTGGTAATTTTGGTAATTTAGTTTTGCATACATTTAGTGATTACAAAATCAATATTTTGTAGCAGTTATTTACCAGATGTTGAGGTAAAAATGCTTCGTTCGTGAACACAGAACTGGCATTCCATTGCAAAATCTTAAATGAGTTATCAGGCATGTCACTGATAAACTAGCAACAGAAAAGCAGGGGGGGGGGGGGTGCAAATAAAACAAATAAGTAAATAAATAAGCAGAGAGAGAGAGAGAGTGAGAGAGAGAGAGAGAGAGAGAAGAGAGAGAGAGAGAGAGAGAGAGATTTCTAATTTTCAAGATAACGTTGATATCAGCTTCCTTCTGCTGAGTATAAACCTGTCAGAAAGGGTAATTTCTGTGCTGAAATTAAAACAAATCTACTTCCATAAAACCGACAAATGTTCTGAGTAGGAAATATAAATCTAGCACCAGTCACTCAAAACGTCATAGTAGTTCCAGCAAGCACGCCTCTCCAGTGGAAACGGCAGGTCATGACGCCTGGGGTGAGATGAAAAACCCCTGGGTGAATGTGACATGGTGCGTCTCGTGGTCTTCCTAGGTGCCGTCCAGAACACTTGCCGGACATGTCTCCCCAAGTTGCCGGCAAGCACACTGGCTCCTCTCCTGGAGCCGTACATACATATCGTGGGTGACGGGGAAGTGACCTACCGTACCTCGTTGTAAGCTCGAAGGGCCGTTACTTGGGGATCCATATTTCGAGAGTAACCTTTAACCTCGTGTTTAGCAGTGGGTGAGGGGTGGGTAACGTACAACGAGGACAGGGCATGAGTTCGCCGTGGGTTAGATCAAAACAAAGCCATTGGACACGTTCAATGATCACAAACTTCACGCAAAGTTAAGATTTCGTCGTCACATCTTCCAGCTGACAGACACTCCGAGAAAACATTGAATTTGATTTGCACAGACTGAGACACGGAACTCAGCCTCCTGCTCTACAAGTGTGTGTGTAGCTCCCAAGTTCGTCTGCTACGATAGCTGGCTTAGCTCCTGGTGTGTGTGTGTGTGTGTGTGTGTGTGTGTGTGTGTGTGTGTGTGTGTGTGTAGGCTAAATCAGTCTTCGTGCCTTTGTGTGTCACTGTTACTTTGTGTCAGTGTGTGTATGTGTGTGTGCGTGTGAGCGTGACTTCATCATGTTTATGGCCTTTTAATAGTTTTATTAAACTTGTTTTTTCCTTTTTCTTGTTGTTTTTTTTCTTTTTTTTCTTCTTTTTTCATTTGTTTTTCTTTTTTTTAAGGCGGTCTTTTATTATTTTTTCCCCTTTCTTTCTTGACTCACGCTCACCATGCAAAATCTGTGTGTACATTACCGATGGACAATTGTTTGATAGTTTTAGTGTGTAGGAGAATGATACAAAATGTCTGGGTTTGTTTATGTACTGATGTGTGGTGTACTGACACTTTCATTCTGCTGTGATAACTTTTTTCTAATAAATGGATACAATTAAATCAACATAAGGGTAATAAAGTATTCATAGAATTAAGAGCAAAAAAAAAAAAAAAAAAAAAAAATTGTGCGTGCGCGCACTCGCGCGGGTTCATATATGTGTATGTGCATGTGTGTGTGTGTGTGTGTGTGTGTGTGTGTGTGTGTGTGTGTGTGTGTGTGTGTGTGTGTGCGCGCGCGTGTGTGCGCGCGCGCGTGCATGTGTGTGAACTTGCGTGAGTGTGTATACCTGTGGGTGTGGGTTTACCTTTTCATTTTTTTTTAAATTCTAAGTTATCATATGTGAATCATGTCATTTATGATAGCATCATTATCTTAGAGTCACTGGCCATTGTAATTATTCAACCTATTTCAATAAGATTGTAAGAACGGTATATACTTTTTTCTCAGTTGCAAGTGTTGTTCAAATATGACATGTAAAGTAGGCTACGCTTTTGTTTTTCGAGCTATACCTATGCACATTTTAGCTATTAAAAGAATATGATTAACTGCTGCTCTTTCGATCTTATTGAATTTTTTATTTTGCACACCAAACATTACATCAGCCAACGACAGTTTTAGCGTTTTTCCAGCCATAGTTGGTATGAACCTTTCTATTTCTTCCCACAGTCTATACACTGGTGGGCAATAATAAAAGAAATGTTCCATAAAGTCAATGTCAGTGACACAGTTATCGCATTTATTGGTTTCTGTTAATTTCATTTTCTGAAGAAGAATATTTGTGGGATAGATGTTGTGATTTATCTTCCACTGAAGCTCGTATAGTCTGGTTTCCTTTGTGGATTCTCTTGGAATCAACCATACGTTTTTATCTAAATGAACACCAAGCTTTCTGCGCCAGAAGGCATTAGCATGAGGTAAGGTTTTCGTGGTGTTATTTCTTTCCAATATTTTATGTATCTCTTTGGGTTTTACATTAAACAAACTTGCTTCACAAGAAACTGGCTCCTGAGTATCTAGAGAGATCCTGTTTGGTCGTATCCATTCCAGCCATACTGCTGGAATAACGTTGCACACGGCGTTATATTCAAATAATGTGTCTGCACTTCTATATCCTAGTAGTGTTTCCACCTCTTCTAAACGCAGCAGTCTACGTTCGTTGAAATGAATAAGATTTCTCACATGTTGTATTCCCTTTTCTTTCCACTTGTGGAAGAACAGCACCTTTCCTTTACACTTAATTAAATCATTATAGAATAATAACTGATCACACACATTGGATGGTTTTATTTCTTCGATTTTTTTTCTCTTTCTTAATATCTAGATATGTAATAATCACCGCTTTCCAGAATTCATTTTCCAAATGGTCTATACAATGTACATGTTTTAATCTACAGTTAATCATGAATATACTATCATTGTTTAGTATTTTATTCAAGTGCCATTTTGGTATGATACTCAAGTTCTGTTCTGCTGAGGAGAATAGTTTTCCAGCCCATTGTAAATAGAAACACTTTTGGAGATCAATAATGTTAACCATGTTCAAACCACTCGTTCCATACTCTGATTCCATCACTTTTCTTTTCACTTTTTCGAAAGCCTTACGATTGCTATATTTTCGTTGCCAAACGAATTTGTACAACATCGTATTAATTTCTTTTAAAACATTTTCTGGAATACCAATTGATTGCATAACATATATCAGTTGACTGATTAAAAATGTTTTGATTACCAGAACTTTACCATGAATACTAAGATCTCTTTTACTCCAGTCCCGTATCATTCTTTGAATGTTTGCAACTTTCTGCTTCCAATTTTCTTCAATATATTTAGCCATCTTATCTCTTTGAAAATACACCCCTAAGATTTTAAATCTATCCACCATTGAAAAAGGAATATTGTGTTCGTCTAGCTGTCTACCCATTCTTAATATTTTAGTTTTACTGATGTTCAGTTTCAGACCAGAGAAGTTTTCAAACGTTTTCAAGATACCGTAAGACCTAATCAGATCTTCTCCATTTTTAAGAAATAATGTGGTATCATCGGCCATTTGTTTTATTTTGATACATTTATTTTTTGATCGGCTGATGACTGGCGCTTCGATGCCAGATATTTCACTGTTCCTGATTTTTGTTGCTAATAGTTCTAAGGCCAAGACGAATGCCAAAGGAGAGAAAGGACAGCCTTGTCTAATACCGCAGTTTACATCAAACGGCTCACACAACCATCCACCATAATTAATGCAACTTTGGGTATTGTTAGTCAACACACGTATCCATCTTTGAAAATCAACACCAAAACCAAACATGTCAAACGAGTGTAAAAGATATGTTTTAGAAATGGAATCAAAAGCTTTGTAGTAGTCTAATGCTAGTAAATAACCTGTTTTTCCTGTTTTATTTAGATAATTTATTACATCATCTATAGTCCTTATAACAGTTGTAATATTTCTACCTTTAATGTATCCCACTTGGTCTTCATCAATTAATCCACAAATAACTTTTCCTAATCTTTCTGCCATAACTTTAGCCAAAACTTTATAGTCTGAGTTTGTTAAAGTGATAGGTCTCCAATTGTTAAGTTTGTCTCTGTCTAATTCCTTACCTTTGTGAATGAGAGTTATGACGCCTTGCCTTTGTGTGAATGAGAGTTCTCCTTTTTGAAATGACTCATTGAGTGAGCTAGTAATCATGCAGCCTATTTTGTTCCAAAAACATTTCAAGAATTCTGTCGTTAATCCATCACTGCCTGGGGCTGATCCATTTTTCATATTCCTTAGCGCGGCAGTGGTTTCTTCTAAAGTGATCATACCTTCACATAAATCAGCATCATCTTTGTGTATTTTTTTTCAAATTTTCGTCTTTCAGAAACGAGTTGGCAGCATCTTTAACATCCGCAGTATTTGTCTTTTGATTGTACAATTATTTGTAAAATGCTACTTGTTCCTGCAATATGTCTTTTTGATCAGTTATAATTTCTCCTGACTCTTTACACAGTCTAGTAATCATATTTTTCTTACTACGTGCTTTCTCTAAATTGCAAAACTATTTACTGTTTTTCTCCCCTTCTTCAATCCATTTTATTCTAGTTCTGATCTGAGCACCCCTAGTTTTCTCCATTTGTAGAAGTTCTATTTTCTGTTTTACTATCAGATAATTAGAGAGTAATTGTTTGTTTTGAGGATCAGTCATTAGTTTTCCCTCCAAGTCCTTTAACTGCATTTGCAGTGTTAACGATTCGTTTCGTTTTTGTTTGTTACTTTGTGTCAGTGTGTGTATGTGTGTGTGCGTGTGTGCGTGACTTCATCATGTTTATGGCCTTTTAATAGTTTTATCAAACTTATTTTAGTTCAGCTGCTTTTTCAGTCTTTGTGTGTGTCTGTGTCAGCGTGTTTGCGGGCATGCGCAGAAGGTTGGGGGTTATTCTAGACATGCGCAGAAGGAAGGAATCCCTCTTTTTATCTGACCTTCACCCTTTGATTTCTGGACACTTCGTAGGTAGAAACCGAGACAAAACCCAGAGAATATAGATACGAAAGTAGATTGCGCTAAACCCACACGGTTTGTACCCAGGAGGTCATCTCGTTGTAGATGTAAGTTTACCGACGACATGTAACTACGGCCCCTGGTCGGGTGAAGGCCGTTTAGCAGCGTCCTGTTGTTCGGCTTCAGGTTGGCGTGACTGATGAAGCTCACTTTTGCCACGTCAAACAACTCGGAGCTTGTAAAAGCATTAAACAAATCAATTTTCATGCCCAGCTCTAGATGACCGACAGGCGCGATTTTGCTGATAATAATAATTGCTTCATGATTTTTGGCAGCAATGCCTTTAACAGCTTTAGAAAAGTGTTTACTGCAGACATCGGGGTCCGTATGTTTTAGATCGTTTATTCCACAGTGGATAACAATAGCATCCACTGGTCTTTCAACTGAGGATACTGCATTCTCCAATGTTGGTTTTAAGTCATTGATCTTATGAGCTTTCCTTGTGTGTGTGTGTGTGTGTGTGTGTGTGTGTGTGTGTGTGTGTGTGTGTGTGCGCGCGCGCGCGCGCGCGCTTGCGCGCGCTTGCGCGCGCGTGCGTGTTTGGTGTGTGTGTGTGTGTGTGTGTGTGTGTGTGTGTGTGTGTGTGTGTGTTACTGTCTTTGTGCCATATTTCAAAAGTTCTGCACGGATGTGTGTCGTTGTCTGCAGTCTTGTTCAAATCACCCAGTTCACTGCGGTTAGGACGTCTTCACGGAGTATCACACGGTCAGCTTTCATCTGATTTAAGACTGTACTGATAGCACGGCTGGGTCTCCTATGCTGGGTTTGCTGCGGACATCAGAGTGAGGGTCAGTCCATCTTTCAATAATGTCTTCTTTCTGTGTGACACAGTTGTCGCTTGAGCCCTGAAAGCTGATGACTGCCTATTAATTTACGTTCATAAGAGACATCTGTGTGTCCCCCTTTTTTTTTACTGTCCTGATGGAGGAAACACAGACTTTGGGGAAGGGGGGGGGGGAGATCTAGGATATTAAAGACCTGAAAATATAAACCTGTAGCTAACAATGACCTGAGGAGGGGGTGGGGTGGGGGTGGGGGGCAGAAAAAAGAAGCATGGACCGAAGGGAATATAGACCCGGGGGAAGACAGATGGAATGGGGAAAGGCAGACTTAGGATAACAT
>CM065741.1:51686869-51701869 GCA_033310375.1 Conus canariensis | reverse complement strand
CCTTTCCTTCAGCACAGACTATGAAGAGACAATACACCTGTCTGTCCACACACACCATGAAGAGACAATACACCTGTCTCTGAACACAGACTATGAAGGGACAATACTCCTGTCTATCAACACACACTATGAAGGGACAATACGCCTGTCTCTCAACACAGACCATGAAGGGACAATACTCCTATCTCTTAACACAGTCTTTGAAGGGACAATACTCCTGTCTCTTAACACAGTCTTTGAAGGGACAATACTCCTGTCTCTTAACACAGACTATGAAGGGGCAATACTCCAGTCTCTTAACACTGACTATGAAGGGACAATACTCCTGTCTCTCAACACTGACTATGAAGAGACAATGCACCTTTCCTTCAACACAGACTATGAAGAGACAATACACCTGTCTGTGCACACAGACTATGAAGAGACAATACACCAGTCTGTGCACACAGACTTTGAAGGGACAATACACCTGTCTGCCAACACAGACAATGAAGGGACAATACTCCTATCTCTTAACACAGACTATGAAGGGACAATACTCCTGTCTCTTAACACAGACTATGAAGGGACAAAACTCCTGTCTTTCAACACAGACCATGAAGGGACAATACTCCTGTCTCTCAACACAGACTATGATGGGGCAATACTCCTGTCTCTGAACACAGACTTTGAAGGGACATTACTCCGGTCTTTTAACACAGACTATGAAGGGACAATACTCCTGTCTCTTAACAAAGCTTCTGTGTTTATTCATGTACTTATGTATTGTGTGCTCACACTTTCGTTCTGATATCTTTTTTTACAACACTTCAAGCACATATATTTAACCCCCCCCCCCCCCAAACACACACACACACACACTCCATCCCCATTGTAAAAAAAAAACCTGCAAACATATCCCCTTTCCCAGTTTTTGTTTTATAACTAACAGTACTGCGTGCTGACGTCAATGAAAAAGAAAATCCGGAAATGTACTGTCAAATTGATTGATGACATGAACCACAAGGAAAGAATCCGTGCAACTAGGTGCTCGCGCACACACGCGCAACTTGTGTGTGCGTGCGTGTGTGTGTGTGTGTGTGTGTGTGTGTGTGTGTGTGTGTGTGTGTGTGTGAGTGTGTAAGTGTGTGTGTGTGTGTGTGTGTGTGTGTGTGTGTGTGTGTGTGTGTGTGTGTGTGTGCTCGCTCAAGCGCGCACACCTACGTGCACAAGTGTGAGTCTGAACCTCGTTTGATTGAAATGAGTATATGCAGAGAGAGAGAGAGAGAGAGAGAGAGAGAGAGAGAGAGAGAGAGGGGGGGGGTGGAGGCGGGGAGGGGAGAACAACCATTTCATCAAATACATGCCATAAGTGAAAACACATTATTCACAGAGAAATATCAAATAATGGATTGTCAAATGCGACAGCATTCTCATTGTAAATTCAATTAGAGAAAGGTAGCTTTTAAATATGTATTTTCTTCTCTTATCTATTGTTTTTTTTATCAAAGATGATGTGAAGTGAAGATAGTGCTTTGGTTTTCCGCGGTAACCCTACACACATTTTACCCAGCAAAATGATGGGATTAACTAAAACAGACTCTTTTTGGTCTAGTGCTCTTTAGAAAACACCAAAGAAAACATCCAACACAGATAATTTGATTGGTTTTTCCAATTTTAAACCATAGCAGTATTTCTTTTTTTTTTTCAAAACTTTTTTTCCACAATACATTTACAGCTAGGCACTCAAAAACGAAATGTCCTATGGAATCAGTCTCATCGATGCAGTAATTGCATTTATTTGAACACGTTCTTTTCATATTTTGAAAATAGATATTATGGCTTATTTTCTATTGTAGTTCCTGTAACCGGACTTCTTTTGAAATTGTTCTTAGCAACATTCCAAAACTGTCGTTGAGAACAAAACTGAGCTGTAATGTTTTACCACTGTCACAGGCTGCCAGGGGCAACTGAAGCAGGAGGATGAGCAGCAGCATCCCTGGTGGTGACATTGTGGATTTCTTTCACTCCTGAAACATCCCCATAAATAATTAAATGAATAAGTAAATAAATAGATAAACAAATGAATAGATAAAGGAAAAGAAAAGAAAATGAAATAAAAAAAAGAATAAAGTACAATGAAAATCATATACAATCAAATACAAGAATTCAAAATAATAACAACAACTAACAAAAGGACATTGACTTTATGCACTTAAATGATGAAATGGATGCAAAACATTGCATTACAATACAATAGTGCAAAATGACTACACCGTATGACAAAGGGACATAACACGTGTGCGGGTGTACGATACCAACATTAGTGAAAACACGTTCCTGACCTGACAGGGTTAAATTGTCTCCCCACTGACTACAAGTAGGGGATGCATGCTGATCACTATATGATTACATTCAGCTCTGAATCAACTCCATTGTTTCACCCCATTGTTATGGTTTTGTCATCGAGTCAGTGGTGTTGTTTCATCTTGTTCTACTTTTCTTTCCGACTCTGAACAATTGTTTCATTCACTCACGGTTTTGCCACTGAGTCAGTGCCATTGTTTCAGCCTGTCATGGTTTTGCAACTGAGTCAGTGCCATTGTTTCAGCCTGTCATGGTTTTGCCACTGAGTCAGTGCCATTGTTTCAGCCTGTCATGGTTTTGCCACTGAGTCAGTGCCATTGTTTCAGTCTGTCATGGTTTTGCCACTGAGTCAGTGCCATTGTTTCAGCCTGTCATGGTTTTGCCACTGAGTCAGTGTCATTGTTTCAGCCTGTCATGGTTTTGCCACTGAGTCAGTGTCATTGTTTCAGCCTGTCATGGTTTTGTCACTGAGTCAGTGTCATTGTTTTTCAGCCTGTCATTATGGTTTTGTCACCGAGTCAGTGCCATTGTTTCAGCCTGTCATGGTTATGTCACTGAGTCAGTGTCATTGTTTCAGCCTGTCATGGTTTTGTCACTCAGTCAGTGTCATTGTTTCAGCTTGTCATGGTTTTGTCACTGAGTCAGTGTCATTGTTTCAGCCCGTCATGGTTATGTCACTGAGTCAGTGTCATTGTTTCAGCCTGTCATGGTTTTGTCACGGAGTCAGTGCCATTGTTTCAGCCTGTCATGGTTATGTCACTGAGTCAGTGTCATTGTTTCAGCCTGTCATTATGGTTTTGTCACTGAGTCAGTGTCATTGTTTCAGCCTGTTATTATGGTGTTATCACTGAGTCAGTGTCATTGTTTCAGCCTGTCATGGTTTTGTCACTCAGTCAGTGTCATTGTTTCAGCTTGTCATGGTTTTGTCACTGAGTCAGTGTCATTGTTTCAGCCCGTCATTATGGTTTTGTCACGGAGTCAGTGTCATTGTTTCAGCTTGTCATGTTTTTGTCACTGAGTCAGTGTCATTGTTTCAGCCTGTCATGGTTTTGTCACTGAGTCAGTGCCATTGTTTCAACCTGTCATGGTTTTGTCACTGAGTCAGTGTCATTGTTTCAGCCTGTCATGGTTTTGCCACTGAGTCAGTGCCATTGTTTTTCAACCTGTCATTATGGTTTTGTCACTGAGTCAGTGTCATTGTTTCAGCCTGTCATGGTGTTGTCACTGAGTCAGTGTCATTGTTTCAGCCTGTCATGGTTTTGTCACTGAGTCAGTGCCATTGTTTCAGCCTGTCATGGTGTTGTCACTGAGTCAGTGTCATTGTTTCAGCCTGTCATGGTGTTGTCACCGAGTCAGTGTCATTGTTTCAGCCTGTCATGGTTTTGTCACTGAGTCGGTGACATTGTTTCAGCCTGTCATGGTTTTGTCACTGAGTCAGTGCCATTGTTTCAGCCTGTCATGGTTTTGTCAATGAGTCAGTGTCATTGTTTCAGCCTGTCATGGTTTTGTCACTGAGTCGGTGACATTATTTCAGCCTGTCATGGTTTTGCCACTGAGTCAGTGTCATTGTTTCAGCCTTTCATGGTTTTGTCACTGAGTCGGTGACATTATTTCAGCCTGTCATGGTTTTGCCACTGAGTCAGTGTCATTGTTTTTCAGCCTGTCATTATGGTTTTGTCACTGAGTCAGTGTCATTGTTTCAGCCTGTCATGGTTTTGTCACTGAGTCGGTGACATTATTTCAGCCTGTCATGGTTTTGCCACTGAGTCAGTGCCATTGTTTTTCAGCCTGTCATTATGGTTTTGTCACTGAGTCAGTGTCATTGTTTCAGCCTGTCATGGTTTTGCCACTGAGTCAGTGTCATTGTTTCAGCCTGTCATTATGGTTTTGCCATGGAGTCAGTGCCATTGTTTCAGCCTGTCATGGTTTTGTCAATGAGTCAGTGTCATTGATTCAGCCTGTCATGGTTTTGTCACTGAGTCAGTGCCATTGTTTCAGCCTGTTATTATGGTGTTATCACTGAGTCAGTGTCATTGTTTCAGCCTGTCATGGTTTTGTCACTGAGTCAGTGTCATTGTTTCAGCCTGTTATTATGGTGTTATCACTGAGTCAGTGTCATTGTTTCAGCCTGTCATGGTTTTGTCACTCAGTCAGTGTCATTGTTTCAGCCTGTCATGGTTTTGTCACTGAGTCAGTGTCATTGTTTCAACCTGTCATTATGGTTTTGTCACTGAGTCAGTGTCATTGTTTCAGCCTGTCATGGTTTTGTCACTCAGTCAGTGTCATTGTTTCAGCCTGTCATGGTTTTGTCACTGAGTCAGTGCCATTGTTTCAGCCTGTCATTATGGTTTTGTCACCGAGTCAGTGCCATTGTTTAAGCCTGTCATGGTTTTGTCACTGAGTCAGTGTCATTGTTTCAGCCTGTTATTATGGTGTTATCACTGAGTCAGTGTCATTGTTTCAGCCTGTCATGGTTTTGTCACTGAGTCAGTGTCATTGATTCAGCCTGTCATTATGGTGTTATCACTGAGTCAGTGTCATTGTTTCAGCCCGTTATTATGGTGTTATCTCTGAGTCAGTGTCATTGTTTCAGCCCGTTATTATGGTGTTATCACTGAGTCAGTGTCATTGTTTCAGCCTGTCATGGTTTTGTCACTGAGTCAGTGTCATTGTTTCAGCCTGTTATTATGGTGTTATCACTGAGTCAGTGTCATTGTTTCAGCCTGTCATGGTTTTGTCAGTGAGTCGGCGGCATTGTTTCATCCTATAATATCGTTTGGTGACTAAATTGGCACTTCTTTTCTCAGTTGCAACATATCTCTGTCTGTCTGTCTGTCTGTCTGTCTTCTCTCTCTCTCTCTCTCTCTCTCTCTCTCTCTCTCTTCTCATCTCATCATCATCATCATCATCATCATCTTCTTCTTCTTCTTCTTCTTCGCTATCACATATATACATTACTTCTTCACTATTGTTGTGATTTGTGTTCAGCTCAGGGCTGAGTTAAAAAAGCACGTTGTATGCTTATCTCATGTCCTGAATAAACAAAATTTCGTTCGTTCGTTCGTTCTTTCTTCGTTCCTTCTCTCTCTCTCTCTCTCTCTCTCTCTCTCTCTCTTCTCTCTCTCTCTCTCTTGCCTTCGTCACTGGCCATTTTCTCCTTTTGACCATTCTTTGTCTTCACTTCCGCTCAGCACACACTTTCATCGGGTTTTGTTGATAATGGACATACGCAATTCCTGCAGGGATCATCTTCCGGTGATAATGGCGACCATTGAAAGCAACTGAATGCGAGCTCACACAAAAAAACAAAAGAAAACTATGTCAAATGACGATATACAGATATTTACTTGCAACAGTGAGAAACCGAAAAGAAAAGGTAAGAAAATATACGCCGTAAGTTGTGGACGAACAATCGGAATCTTCAGAAATTGGAATCTTGCCTCTGCCTCAGTAAACGGCTATCCAAAAGCCAGCCACAAAGGATACCCCACGATGGCTGAGGCCCTAGACGCGATGAAGCAGGCCGGAATCAACGACCCGCCAGTCTACGGAAGCGACGACGAAATTCCAGTCGAGAATCGACCGAAATAGAGGTAGGCAAACCTACAAAAAGCGAACGTAAACATCAAACAGATACAGAGACAGGCGGAACATCATATGACGTAAGAAATTCCGAAAATGACGCAAAAGCATATGACGCTACCTTCAGTCAAAATGACGTAGAGTGTCTGTGCAAAAAGAAGAACGCAGAGAAGTCTTTAAAATGTACAGACTGTAACAGAAAGATACACTATTCCTGCTCTAAATTGCCTACATATCAAGTATGCATTTTCGCAAAAACTCAACGAAAATTCACCTGCGAACAATGCGCACAACAGATGTACGATGAAATCATCGAAGAGGAGATGATAGCGGCAGGACAGAATGACAAAGTCCCAGACTGTGATCATGCAACATTTACAAACAATGAACATTTGTCCGAGCTCATCGAACTACACAACCAAAAAACTGAAAGGATCCTGACAAATCTCGAACAATCGGTCATAAAATTAACAGAACAGCTACAAACATCTGACGAAATAAGAGGCGACACACTTGCCCTGCTGATAAACACCATGCAAGAGAAACATGAGAACCAAACACCAATTAAAGAACAACCCCCAATCATAGAACAAACTTACGTCTTTGAAGCAACAACACCAGCTGATAAGACATCTGAAAAAAAGGCACCAGAAAACCCCATCGTCCAAACCCCTCCTTTATCTGAAAGCGACAGCTCTCTGGAGTCAGACAGTGACGTCAAAAGTACGGATTCTGAAGACGAAAGATGTAATGACGAAGATCAAGACCAGGATCTACCCAGCCTCCACATCATCCACGATTCGACCTTACGGGGAATTGATCCAGAACGACTGGGAGAGTCATATGGATTAAAAGTGACAATGACAAAGACACCAACACTTGAAGAATGTAACAAACTGAAAATACATAACAAAGACTCGGATGTAATCCTCGTTCATATTGGAATAAACAACCTCAAAAAAGCATCGCCCAACAAAACCAGCAAAAAAATGACGAAGTGCTTTACCAACCTCAGGAAGCAATGTCCCAAATCAAAAATGATCATCAGCAACGTCATCCCCACCCTTGACGAGAAGCTGGATGGAAAGAAAGAAATTTTCAACGCTATGGTTTATGCCAAACTTAAATCAAAAGAAGATGTTACGTTTCTCAGACATGAGAACCTAAAAAACAAACCAAACTCAATGCAAGATGAAGTCCATCCCAACCAAAGAGGTTCAGGTCTGTTAGCTGGCAACATTGGACGTCATGCTCATTCCCTTGTATGGGAAAAAACAAAGCACAAGAAACAAGCCAAACGAACAGACAATGAAGTGGAACGTCAAAACTCGGCCAAAAAGACGCCAAGGAGGGAATCGCCAAAAATACCTGAAACGTACAGCACAGAGGATGAAAAAGAACAAATGAACCAAAGCGGGCATAAACTTAGCAGACAACAGAATGGAAAATATACTGCAGGGTTATATGACACGCAAACGCATAAACGACAGGAATTGAATGAAACTAGACATTGGAATTTTTACAAATTTACAAACTATCATGAAGACAGGGGGGGAAACCGATACAGACAAGAAGATCACCAGAACCTAGACCTCTACAACCCTCTCCTACATGAAAGCTATAATGAAAATGGGAGAAGAAAGCATCGACTCGACAGTGGAAAATCTCCAAGTACACCAAGACGAAATCAACAAACGTTGACAATTTCTTTGGATGGCACCTCTGGTGATATAAGAAGCAACACATTGAGGAGCAGCCAGGAACCCAGAACGGTTCAGAATTTAAGCTACAACAGAAGTACCTCCAAGCTCTACAAAGGGAGCGAGTATGAAGAAAATAGACCATCTCGTGGTTATGGACTACACTCAAACCGCTTTGATCATCACTTACGCACTGAAGACGACAGAACCATGAAATACGTGGGTCGAAGAAGAGACAGATTTGAATTCAAAGAGACTGAACCATACTACAAGCATGGACATCATGAAATACGTATCAGTGCTGGAAACCAGAATGAAGGAAGAAAACCTGCAGACCTCAGTAACAGAAGAAACGAGAGACCCGACTTCAGACGCAGGAACGACCACCACCATGGGTACAAACTTCAAGAAGACAGATACAACTCGCAGTACTACCATGAAGGGAAGACACTTGGAGATTTCAACAAAAGAAGTAGAGAAGTATACGACCACCATCACAAAACTAGACCACACCATGGTTTTCACCGTCATGACACTCGTTATACACAGTTCTACAACAAAGGATGGGAAAACCAAGCAGACAATGGCAACAGATACTAAGAATGAAAATAATAAAACTTTCACATAAACACTCCAATTAAAATACAATGAGACTTGAAGATATAAGAATTGTTTCATGGAACATAAAAGGATTTAAGGAAACAATTAATGGTGAAAAAATTAATAAATTTGAAGAGAATAATGCTATCGAATTGATATCAAAATACGATATCATATTTATACAAGAAACGCACTTAGACAAAGATTCGTGTAGCAAAGCACAATTACCAAATTTTGCCCCTGCGATACATTATTGTCGTCCCAAAAGAGCAAAGGCCCAGAAGGCTTCAGGGGGCATTTCAATTTTTATCAAGGAGCATTTACGAAAATTTGTTAATATATTACCTCAAAATAATAGTGACATAGTCTGGTTAAAAATTAAGATAAAAACTAGAGCTATTTATATCGGCAGTGTATATATACCGCCAGAAAATTCATCTTTTGGAAAAGATCACACAGTTAAAATATGGGACAATATTGAAGCTGATCTCATAAAATTTTCGTATAGTAATGAACAGGTAATTTTATGTGGAGACTTTAATGCGAGATCAGGGACAATTTCTGATTATATTACAATGGAAAGAGAAAATAATATGTATTCTTTACCCGAAGATTATCCTTTCAATAATATAGCACATAGATGCTCCATGGATAAACACGTTCATAAACATGGGAAAAGACTCTCATCCCTATGTATTGACTGTAATATGTGTATTCTAAATGGCAGAACACTGGGTGATCTACAAGGACGATATACTTGCTTTACATCAAACGGATGTAGTGTAGTAGATTATTTCCTATGTTCCCAGAATTTATTGAAGGACATAAGTGATATGAAAGTGCATGATCTAACAGATTATTCAGACCACTGCCCAATATCGATAAGAATTAATCAAGGTATCCCAAATGATACGGAGTTGCAACTAACCCCCAAAACAGGTGCAGACATCGAATCTCATCAAATCAAGGATGAAAATGTTATTTTCTTTTGGGATGAGAAATCCGATATAAAACTTCAACGAGTACTGATATCTCCAGAAATGAAAATGCGTTTGAATTCTATAAACAATAATATCGCATTAGACGATAAAAAACCTATCAATTCTTCCAAAACTGTCAATAATGTAGTTAAAGAACTCACACAAATGCTACATGATGCTGGTAAACAAAGTATTACCTACAAAAGAACAAGAACATGGAAGAAAAGGAAAAGAAAGAATAAAAAATGGTTTGACAAGGAATGCAAATCACATCGTCGAGAAACCAAATCTTTATTAAACGCTTTAAACAGAAACCCATTTAACAAAATACTTCACCAGAAATATTTCATTGCAAGGAAAGCATACAACAAAATGATAAAGAAAAAGAAGAAAATATTCAAAGCTAAGTTATTAGCTTTATTAAACAAAAACTTGTCTGAAAATCCAAATACAGTTTGGAAAACCTTGAAAGAATTACAAACCATGGAGACTCAAGAACAGACACACTCACTGCCTGTTAAAAAATGGATCACGCATCTCGAAAAATTAATAGGAAAAGAAGTTGAACTAGAGAACCAAGAAAATGTTGTCACAAATGATAATCAAAATATGGAAGATATGAAAGCAGGTTTGAATGATATTAATGTAGATTATGAGATTTCCGATACAGAAATTATAAAGACTGTTAAGAAATTAAAGAAGAACAAATCACCAGGAATAGATGGAATAAGAAATGAATTCCTAAAAGCAGGGATTTCAGAGCAATTACCTACAATGAAAAATATATTTAATTTAATCTTACAAACTGGCCAATATCCAGATTTATGGAAAAAAGGCATTTCAGTTCCTATTCATAAAGGAGGAGACAAATCGAACCCCAACAATTACAGAGGAATCACACTTAATTGTTCATTAAGTAATGTCTTATGTCAAATACTAAACAATAGAATAAACACGTACTTAGAATCAAACAATTCTTTATCTAAGGAACAAGCAGGTTTTAGAAAGGGCCATAGAACTACGGACAATATCTTTATTTTAAAGAGTATAGTAGACCACACATTGAAATCGCGTACTGGAAGATTATATGCATGTTTTGTTGATTTTCAGAAAGCATTTGATAATATTTCTCACAAAGGATTATTAATGAAATTACAAAGATTTGGCATCAACGGTAAATGCTTTAATTTGGTTAAAAACATGTACACAAATACACAAATCTACTCTGCTGGAAAAAATGGAAGTTGCCATTCAGTTTGTATACGAAGAGGAATTTTGCAAGGAAACTCGTTAAGTCCAACATTATTCAACATGTTTATAGACGATTTAACAACCTGGATTCCACATGTTGATTCACCAACATTAGATCCTTCAAGTAATACGTGTATATCTACTTTGTTATATGCAGATGATCTTATACTCGTTGCAACATCTAAGCAAGGTTTACAAATAATCATTAGATAAATTACATTTATATTGTAGAGAGTGGGGCTTGCAAATTAACATTGAAAAAACTAAAGTAATAATATTTTCTAAAACAGAACCCAAAACTCGATTATTTTTTTAAATGTGGTACAAAATTCATTGAAACAGCAGAACAATACAAATATCTGGGAATAATTTTTCATATGTCAGGAAAACTTGACATGGCAGCAGAACATCTTAGTAAGCAAGGCAACAAAGCAACATATACCCTAAAAAGAACGTTTAGAAATGAAAATATCAATTTCCAAATTGTTTTAAAATTATTTGATAGTCTTGTGTCACCAATATTAATGTACGGCGCAGATGTATGGTTACCTTATTGCATAAAATTAAGTGAAAATTTCACTCTAGAAAACATATTTAATGAGTGCCTCTCGAATAGATTACCTCATGAGCATACTCAACATAAGTTTTTTAAGCAAGTCTTAGGTGTCCACAAAAAAGCTACAAACTTGGCTGTTGTCGGGGAGCTTGGAAGTTCACCAATTAGCTTAACAATAATTCATCAGATTATAAAGTTCTGGTACCATATTTTGGATTCTGAAGACAACGCTCTTATCAAAATCATATACACAAGCATGTTAAACAATGAAACTTACCAAACACCTTGGTTTAAATTTGTTAAACACATTCTTCAACTAATTGGATTGGAACATGTTTGGAATAACCAGCATACTTTTAGTATTAATAAATTGTGCCATGTAGTGCAAACTAAATTGAAAACTGAATACATATCATTTTGGAAGAAAAGAAAGTCACAAACAGAATCAAAGCTTAAATTTTACAATAGCATCACTAGAGATTATAGAATGGAACCATACCTAGCAAATCCTTTCATAACGTTTCACCAAAAACAATCATTATGTAAATTAAGAATCTCTTGTCACGACCTACAAATAGAAAAAGGCAGATATACTAAAACGCCAAGAGAAAGAAGATTATGTATGAAGTGTAATATAGTTGAGGATGAAATTCATTTCTTAGATAATTGTATTAAATATAACGATTTAAGAAAACACTTTTTAAAACGTGTTGAAGACAAGTACAAAATACAAAATGCGTTGCCCACCAATTTAATATCGAATGACAATGTTATCAGCGAGGTTGCAAAATATGTTTATGAGTGTCAGCAGTTCAGCAGTTGTTAATAGACAGAAACAAATACAAGCAAGAAAAAGATGTTTAAAAGTTTTAAAAAAAAAAATCGTATTATAACTATTCAGTTTCTTACATTTAACGCTTCGTTATTTGTTGTTAGTCAATTTATTTATTTATTTATTTATTTATTTATTTATTTATTTATTTATTTATTTATTTATTTATTATTATTACTACTACTACTACTATTGTTTGTGTCATATAAAACCTGTTACGGTTTTCAAAGACAATAAATGACTGAATCTGAATCTGAATCTGAACTGAATCTGAATCTATTCACAGGAACAATCATTCTGTGTGTGTGTGTGTGTGTGTGGGGGGGGGGGGGGGGGGGGGGGTTCAAAGGATTCATCATCTGTGGGGGCCACTTATTGACAAGAACCATCATTCCCTGTAGGAGGTCAACTATTCATTATTATTATTATTATTATTATTATTATTATTATTATTATTATTATTATCATTATTATTATTATTATTATTATGAATACTTATATAGCGCCCATCATCGGCTAGAGACTAAGCTCTAAGCGCTTTACAATCCACACTCTACACAACGGGCTGCCTACCTGCCAGCTGGCAGTCAGTCAGTCGTTTCCCGTGTCATCCAGTCAATATTGTTCAATGTCATTCACTCATTTTCCTTACTCCCTTCATCCTTTCCATTTCTCACGCAGGGTGCATGCTATGTGTAACGTGTCATCCATACCAACGGCCAAACTGACTTTCTCTTCCGAATGTTGGTGATGGGATTTTACGTGTGTGCAAGATGTTAAGCGTGCGTTTACACACGGAACCTCGGTTTATGGTCTCATTCGAAGGACTGTATGGGAAATGGAGTCAGAACCAATGTTAACTTCAAGGAAAAACTATTTACAAAAAACACCAGCCTCTGTGTGTGTGTGTGTGGGGGGGGGGGGGGGGGGGGGGGGAGGGGGGGGTCAACTATTCACAGGAACCCTATTTCCCTGCAGGAGTCACCTATCCACAAAAAATGATTATTCGCTCTGGGGGTCATCAATTCACAGAAATAATCATTTCCTTTGGGGATCTGGTATTCACTTGAACCATCATTCCCATGCGTCGGGGTGGGGTGGGGTGGGGTGGGGGTGGGGGTCAGCTATTCACAAGAACTTTCTTTCCTTGTGGTGATCACCTAATTACAGAAAACATCATTCCATGACTAGTTTTCCTATTCACAGGAACCATCTTTCCCTGTGGAGGGTCAGCTATTCACACGAATCATCATTACTCGGGGAGGGGGGATGTGGGAGGGGGGTCACCTATTCACAGTAATCAACCTTCCTGTGGGGAACCACCTATTCACAGTATCCGACAAACCCTGTGGGTGTCACCTATTCACAGAAATCATCATTCCTGTGGGGGTCACCTATTCAAAGTAATCATCATTCCTTGTGGGGGTCACCTATTCACAGTAATCAACATTCCCTGTGGGGGTCACTTATTCACAGTAATCATCATTCCTTGTGGGGGGTCACCTATTCAAAGTAATCATCATTCCCTGTGGGGGTCACCTATTCACAGTAATCATCATCTCGTGTGGGGGTCACCTATTAACAGTAATCCTCATCTCCCGTGGGGGTCACCTATTCAAAGTAATCATCATTCCCTGTAGGGGTCACCTATTAACAGTAATCATCATTCCTGTGGGGTCACCTATTCACAGTAATCATCATCTCCTGTGGGGATCACCTATTCATAGTAATCATCATTCCTGTGGGGGTTACTTATTGACAGTAATCATCATTCCTGTGGGGATCACCTATTCACAGTAATCATCATTCCTGTGGGGGTCACATAATCACAGTAATCATCATTGCTGTGGGGTCACCTATTCATAGTAATCATCATTCCCTGTGGGGGTCACCTATTCACAGTAATCATCATTCCCTGCGGGGGTCACCTATTCACAGTAATCATCATTCCTGTGGGGGTCACCTATTCACAGTAATCTACATTCCCTATGGGGGTCACCTATTCACGTAATCATCATTACCTGTGGGGGTCACCTACTCAAAGTAATCATCATTCCCTGTGGGGGTCACCTATTAACAGTAATCATCATTCCTGTGGGGGTCACCTATTTACAGTAATCATCATCTCTGTGGGGGTCACCTATTCAAAGTAATCATCATTCCCTGTGGGGGTCACCTATTCACAGAAATCATCATTCCTGTGGGGGTCACCTATTCAAAGTAATCATCATTCCTTGTGGGGGTCACCTATTCACAGTAATCAACATTCCCTGTGGGGGTCACTTATTCACAGTAATCATCATTCCTTGTGGGGGGTCACCTATTCAAAGTAATCATCATTCCCTGTGGGGGTCACCTATTCACAGTAATCATCATCTCGTGTGGGGGTCACCTATTAACAGTAATCCTCATCTCCCGTGGGGGTCACCTATTCAAAGTAATCATCATTCCCTGTAGGGGTCACCTATTAACAGTAATCATCATTCCTGTGGGGTCACCTATTCACAGTAATCATCATCTCCTGTGGGGGTCACCTATTCACAGTAATCATCATTCCCTGTGGGGGTAACCTATTCACACTAATCATCATTCCTGTAGGGGTCAGCTATTCACAGTAATCATAATTCGTGTAGGGGTCACCTATTCACAGTAACCATCATTGCTGTGGGGGTCACCTATTAACAGTAATCATCATTCCTGTGGGGAGGGGGGTGCAACTATTCACAGTAATCATCATTCCTGTGGGGGTCACCTATTCACAGTAATCATCATTCCTGTGGGGGTCACCTATTCACAGTAATCATCATCTCCTGTGGGGGTCACCTACTAACAGTAATCATCATTCCCTGTGGGGGGTCACCTATTAACAGTAATCATCATTCGCTGTGGGGGTCACCTATTCACAGTAATCATCATTCCTGTGGGTGTCACCTATTCACAGTAATCATCATTCCCTGTGGGGGGTCACCTATTAACAGTAATCATCATTCCCTGTGGGGGTCACCTATTCACAGTAATCATCATTCCTGTGGGTGTCACCTATTCACAGTAATTATCATTCCTGTGGGGGGTCACCTATTCACAGTAATCATCATTCCCTGTGGGGGTCACCTATTCACAGTAATCATCATTCCTGTGGGGGTCACCTATTCA
>CM065741.1:51661869-51679369 GCA_033310375.1 Conus canariensis | reverse complement strand
GCAAATATGGTCGGGTTTCAGATTCATTGTACAATCTCTCCCCCTCCCCCTCCTCTTCTCTTCTCACCTTCTCTCTCTCTCTGCCTCTCTCTGTTCGGTCTCTGTCTCTCTCACTCTCTCTCTCTCTCTCCGTCTCTCTCTCTCTCTCTCTCTCTCTCTCTCTCTCTCTCTCTCTCTCTCTCTCTCTAACGCACTATATTTGTCTCTCGGCCGATCTGCCATCAACATGTGTGTACGGGTTTCTTTATTATAACATCTCCCCCCCCCTCCCTCCCTTCCTTCACCTTCTCTCTCTCTCTCTCTCTCTCTCTCTCTCTCTCTCTCTCTCTCTCTCTCGTGTTCTTGAATGTTCTTTTTTTTGCGTTGCTTTTATCGATTGTTTGCGAACTGAGTCCTAGTGTGGTATATGGATTTCCGTTTATCTGCCTGTTTTGTTCTCTCTCTTTCTCTCTCTTTCTCTTTTCTCTCTCTTTCTCTCTCTTTCTCTCTCTTTCTTTGTTTCAAGTCTCAAGCAGTGTCAGCGTGCGACATTATTTGCTGCTACAGCAGTAACGGGTCAGTGTGTTGCTTTTCCATTAACCAACATACAACAGTTCCAAATTAAAAAAAAAAAAATGCATCCCCTTGCCTCTCTCACCCACATCGGCCGCAGATTACTGAAATCAAATCCTTAAGCTGTATTTACATGTCCCACATTCATATTTCACCCACCTCGTAAGGAAAGAAGAGACAACGAATATTTAAAACTCTCTCTCTCTCTCTCTCTCTCTCTCTCTCTCTCTCTCTCTCTCTCTTCTCTCTCTCTCTCTGTCAGTTGTTATGCTGTATTCCGCTGTGATTTCATCTACGATCTTATCTTTGTACACTCAGTCTAATATACTTGTTTTTGATGCCGTAATAGTTTTGTTATGTTGTTGTCAACATGAATGTAGATATTATGGAATGAGGAGCAACATGGTTGTGATCAGTCCATTTATTGAGTTTTTCAAGATCACTTTGTGTGTATGTGTATGTGTCACAGAGAGAGAGAGAGAGAGAGAGAGAGAGAGAGAGAGAGAGAGAGAGAGAGAGAAAGAGAGAGAGAGAGAAAGAGAGAGAGAGAGAGAGACAGACAGACAGACAGACAGACAGAGAGGGAGGTAGGGAGAGACAGATGTAGTGTATATTTGTTTACCTCTCAAAGAAAAGAGTGGTTATATTGATAATTTGAGGAAAATAGTTGCATTTTTTCTTATCGCCACATGAAATCTCTCTCTCTCTCTCTCTCTCTCTCTCTCTCTCTCTCTCTCTCTCTCTCTCTCTCTCTCTCAAATTTTATACACGAGTTCAGAAACGAAAAAAGGCTAGTGCTATGGCTACACTTATAATGAAAGCTGTTGAAAAATGGATATGACTGGACACTTTTTTTTTTTTTTTTACCGCGTACGCGGCTGATACTCCTGCGGACACTCCCTGTATAGACAGGCAAGGATTAATCCCATCTACCCAACAAAGGGAGTGGAGTTTTGTGTGTATGACCGTTTTTTACACCGCATTTGAAATAGTGGACTTGTGCTTGTGTTTATTGAGGAATGCAGCGCTGTGACAGCAACTTCTTCAGGGGACTCGGTTTGAGGCCAACGTCTGCAGCTAGGCCCATGCCACTCTGACTTCCTTTACTCTAGACTCCGCGCACTTTCGCCATGTCTGTTGAGGTCATCCCATTTTCATTTCTCCATGTGGATGCCAGCCATCTCCCTGCCTTGTGATGTCAGTAAAAGGCATTCGCATCATGTTGGACCAGTTTAGCCCCGCTTGCTTTTCGTACGTTCTATGTTGATATGGCTCATTCTGATCACTACCACTACAAAGATTCTATTCTAAGCCAGTTACAAACTCATGCTTGTGCTTATAAAAGCACTAAGCTCATCCCTTAATCTCACTCCCGTCCTCAACATTTTACAGCAAAAACCTACAACCGTCATACTCTTAGCCACTGCCTCAAGACTCAAACAGCTCATTCATGCACAGAGCCAACTCATGTACAACCATTGCAACCACATGAAGGAAGACAGATTGTCCAGACCACACGACAAACACAGGACAGACCTCCCAGACCAGTCTGTTCCCCAAACACACAATGCCGAGCCTACTACCATCTTTGAACCACACCGCCACCTTGCTCACTACATCCCTGATAACCCCACTGTAACCAGCAGTGAATGCACAGTCCCAGCAAAACATCTTATAGTCTTCCCCATCCAGCCTATCATCAACAGATGCCAAGACAACACTGATGTCGAGAGATTTTTCGGAAGAGTACGGTAGATGGCTGCGCTTGAAAATGTACCCGAGCCCTCACCACCAAATAGCTCAGGCATTTTCCCCCACCTTTTCCTTGAAAATGTACCCGAGCCCTCACCACCAAATAGCTCAGGCATTTTCCCCCACCTTTTCCTTGAAAATGTACCCGAGCCCTCACCACCAAATAGCTCAGGCATTTTCCCCCACCTTTTCCTTGAAAATGTACCCGAGCCCTCAC
This sequence comes from Conus canariensis, assembly GCA_033310375.1. Lineage (NCBI taxonomy): Eukaryota > Metazoa > Mollusca > Gastropoda > Neogastropoda > Conidae > Conus > Conus canariensis. The sequence goes on along the minus strand of CM065741.1, from coordinate 51,676,848 downwards.
CACCAAATAGCTCAGGCATTTTCCCTCACCTTTTCCTTGAAAATGTACCCGAGCCCTCACCACCAAATAGCTCAGGCATTTTCCCTCACCTTTTCCTTGAAAATGTACCCGAGCCCTCACCACCAAATAGCTCAGGCATTTTCCCTCATCTTTTCCTTGAAAATGTACCCGAGCCCTCACCACCAAATAGCTCAGGCATTTTCCCTCACCTTTTCCTTGAAAATGTACCCGAGCCCTCACCACCAAATAGCTCAGGCATTTTCCCCCACCTTTTCCTTGAAAATGTACCCGAGCCCTCACCACCAAATAGCTCAGGCATTTTCCCTCACCTTTTCCTTGAAAATGTACCCGAGCCCTCACCACCAAATAGCTCAGGCATTTTCCCCCACCTTTTCCTTGAAAATGTACCCGAGCCCTCACCACCAAATAGCTCAGGCATTTTCCCTCACCTTTTCCTTGAAAATGTACCCGAGCCCTCACCACCAAATAGCTCAGGCATTTTCCCTCACCTTTTCCTTAAAAATGTACCCGAGCCCTCACCACCAAATAGCTCAGGCATTTTCCCTCACCTTTTCCTTGAAAATGTACCCGAGCCCTCACCACCAAATAGCTCAGGCATTTTCCCTCACCTTTTCCTTGAAAATGTACCCGAGCCCTCACCACCAAATAGCTCAGGCATTTTCCCTCACCTTTTCCTTGAAAATGTACCCGAGCCCTCACCACCAAATAGCTCAGGCATTTTCCCCCACCTATTCCTTGAAAATGTACCCGAGCCCTCACCACCAAATAGCTCAGGCATTTTCCCTCACCTTTTCCTTGAAAATGTACCCGAGCCCTCACCACCAAATAGCTCAGGCATTTTCCCCCACCTTTTCCTTGAAAATGTACCCGAGCCCTCACCACCAAATAGCTCAGGCATTTTCCCTCACCTTTTCCTTGAAAATGTACCCGAGCCCTCACCACCAAATAGCTCAGGCATTTTCCCTCACCTTTTCCTTGAAAATGTACCCGAGCCCTCACCACCAAATAGCTCAGGCATTTTCCCTCACCTTTTCCTTGAAAATGTACCCGAGCCCTCACCACCAAATAGCTCAGGCATTTTCCCCCACCTTTTCCTTGAAAATGTACCCGAGCCCTCACCACCAAATAGCTCAGGCATTTTCCCTCACCTTTTCCGGGCCCAGTCTTCCCCTTTTCGCTTAACCCAGTGATGTGGAACGCTAATTAAAAAGTGCAAAAAGAAAATATCCAGAATAAAATTCAAACCTGTCTGTCACTCCAACCTCCCACGGGAATAGCAAAAAGCTCTGAAGTCAGACCAGCCGCCGTGGCAAAGTGATTAGCATCGCGGATTTCCGGCTGTGAAGTCATGGGTTCAATTCCCATCAGAGCCATATGGGATCTTTCTGCCCCGACTTGCTCCTACCCAGAATTGAGTTTGCTACGGGCTCAGTCAAGTTTCGTCAACTAAATGGATGCGTTTCTGGGAGTGTCGCTTAAATTTCCTGACCAAAACTGCAGATGTATGTATCTCTCGGGCCTGGTTGATGCCAGGATATGCTATGACAGTAAGCATAGAATACAATCCTGTCATGCTATCTCAGACTGGAATGGAAATTTGTAGCATCACCTTCGTCATCTTCATTCTCATCGATCAGCATTAAAAAAAGTCTCACATTCTGTGGCCCTTCATGCCCTGTTCTCACGGTGACCTCACGTTTGATGCTCTCTCTGCATCTACGGCCTTGGTTTGGTTTCATCGGGGTCACCATATCTGGTAAGTTCATGGGGGCTGTCATTGGACGGACGTGGTGGCGCCCTCCAGAGGAAGAGCTCACTAATGCCGCTTGGGCGACTAAGCAATTACCGTCGTCAGTAGGGGGCTTAGTAGGTGGTGTCCCGCGTATGGTGGATCACAACAGGTGCAACGGAACACCACCGAAGTGACTTGGCAGCAGTGCAGTGTCTCATCCTGTGCTTTGCCTCTTGACGGCCTGAATTCGACTGCTTCCTGTGGATAGCGGTCTAGGGATTGCCGCGGGCCAGGCCAGGCTGTGGCTGTGGATGGGGGGGGGGGGGGGGGGGGGGCGTCAGAATGAGTTGCGTGAGTGCAATGCCACTGAGGTGGCACAGAAGATGGGACAGCAAAAAAAAAAAAAAAAAGGAAAAGAAAAAAAAAAGAAAAAAAAGCTCTTGAGTCACTGAGACAATGACAGGATATTGTCATTTAACCAGCAGACAAGAGCGAGGCAGCTGTAATCTGGAAAAAGCAGCCGCGCATTCAGTAAGCAAGTACACAACTGTCTAACACCAGTGTCGACACGTCACTCATGATATCACCCTATCCACTATACCAAAACCTCTTTTCAGATACAGACAACCAGGAAATAAACCAAAATAACCAATCAAAGACTGCCAAAGTCCTCATAAAGCCAGAGACCAAATAATCCACTTTCTTTAGACTCCCCAAATACACAAACGGACACGCCCGGCAGTCCCACTTTCTCTGCCTGTGCATTACAAAACACATGTTAAAGTACACTGATACTCCTCCAGCCCATTGTGCAAAGCCTTTCGAACCCCCCAACATCCGAACATAGCATTTGCTTACTCAACCCCCAAGTACACACACAAACAGTAACAAATACAGGTAACCTCGATTTGATTGAAATGGAAGGAAATCTTAAATGAGGCAGGGAACAGTAAACACTACACAACAAACAAGTATGTTCTGTGTGCTCTGTGCTGTCACATCAACTAGGCGATTCGGTGACGTAAGCAGCATTCATTTGGAGTTACGGGCGTGTATTCATTTCATCATGGGAGCAAGAGTTATCCCACTTGTTCGTTATTTACTGCTTACTGTTCCCTTCCTCGTTTAAGATTTCCTTTCATCACACATCTTGGACGAAGACCTCCAGATGGAGAGAAGAGGAAATCCACGACTACACAGCTTGAACTGCGACTTTCAGGTAAGGAGGAAGAGCAGAATCAGGACTGCCACCACATTAATCCGACTGATCAGTCCGAATCAGCAGACGAAAGGTCTCTGGGCAAGCAATACAGCTGGTTCTTTTTCCTAGATAGGATATCATGGTCCCCATAAGCGTTTTACTGAAGGATATATATATATATATATATATATATATATATATATATATATATATATATATATATATATATATATACAGTTTAAAATGAAATTTTAAAACGGAAAAAGTAAAAACACCTACAAAATTGTGTTCCCAATTCACCCACTCAAGCACATACTGTTAGTTCGGCAGAATTATCTACCACTGCAGATATGAATGCTTATCTCCCCCTATTTCTTCAATCTAAGACATAAGAGCAAGCTTGGTTTATAATTGAATATATATATATATATATATATATATATATATTATATATATATATATATACATACATATATTAAAAAAAACATGCTTTGCAAAATTTAAGGCACACACACACACACACAACACACGCGCGCGCGCGCGCGCGCGCACACGGTCACATGCATGGATGCACACCTGCGTATCTGCACGCACTCACACAGGGTGCTCTCTCTCTCTCTCTCTCTCTCTCTCTCTCTCTCTCTCTCTCTCTCTCACACACACACACACACACACACACACACACACACACTGCAGAGGCGGAGTGGAAAATTTCAGCAAGACATTACAGACGATATACAATGTTTGCTTAATTAAAACACCTTGTTGCAGAAAACTTGACACAAGACGAACGGTTCGCTTAGTTAGGGATCAACTACGTCGAAGGCAAAAGTGGGTCAATACTGACGATGAAACACAGGGGAAGCACGAGCTTGACTCACCCAGGCACCAGGCACAGCTGGCTCGCGTGCAGTCAACGACGTGGTGCGCTGTTCGTGGCGACAATCGCATGCACATATGCAGCTGACACCATTTTCACAATGTTCCCAATGTTTGACACAAAGGAAAAGGCTTCTCCACCGACTCAATTCAATAGCCTTTTGGAAATGACCAGTGAAAACATTTAACATTAAAGACATAACTTTTGAAATTGTTAACATTGCACGGTTGATCAAAAGCATACATTCAGTGAAACATGACCCAGATGGCAGCAGTTTCACTGATATCAAATAGTATCAAATGAGATTTCCCATTTGGAAACTAAACTCAAATAAATTCTTCCTCTAAACATTTTCTTTTAGTTCTTCACAAAGTCATCACATTAAGACACAAAATGTAATCGGGCTATGACTCAACAAAACTGCAATCACAGCACAGTATGGCATGCACGTCAGACAGCTGTGTGCGAAATAAACGTGTGTTGCTAAAGTATACTGGCCTCTATCTGGGAGACCAAGTGAGAGTGAGAGGGGGAGGGAAAAGGGAAAGGGAGTGGGGTGGTAGTGAGAAGCGTGCGTTCATAGAAAGCATTGCTGTTACAAAGAAAGACAAGATGCAAAGCATATAAACGTACTCCCAGTTTGGTGGTAAAAAAATTGTATGTAAGAGAAAAGAAAAAAAAATATGTTGCTCTCCCCAGCGAGGAATTGAACTCCGGTCTCTCGCGTGACAGGCGGGGATACTAACCACTATACTACCAAGGAGCTTACAAAGTTTGGTGACACACAAAGTTATAAACCGTCATTGCAAAAAGGGAGACAATTTCCAGTTAGTGGAAGAAAAAACTCGACAACGCGGTGGTTATTTCCCTTATCGGACTTGCTTTTTTTTTTTTTTTAATTATCATTTATGGCCGTGAGTAACGGATTTTCTGGTAAAATAAAACATCGGGCATCATCCCGGACCCAAAATGAACATGCCTACAAATTTTCAGAAAGATCGGCCCAAACGTTCTGTCTGGAGTGAGTAGAACACATTTTGATCACGGACAGACAGACAGACACACAGACACAAAGACAGCATTTCTTCGTTCCCATTGTAAAGTACTCCCTGTTCTATAAGAACTGGGGTACAAAAAGTATGCAAAGTCGTTGGACGAGACAACTGAGATATATGCTGTTCTTTCTTCCTCTTTCACTGAGAGCTCAAGTTCAAGGTATAATGGAGATGATAGGCTTTTGTTATCATTCTTCTTCTTATTATTATTATTGTTATTTTATTATCATTTTTTAATAATAATTATTATTATTATGAATACTGATGTAACACCTATCCTTGGCTAGAGACCAAGCTCTAAGCGCTTTACAATCCACACTCGTTTACACAACAGGCTGCCTACCTGGGTAGCGCCGACTGAAGAGCTGCCAGCTGGCGCTTTATTCAGTCATTTCCCGTGTCCTCCAGTCAATATCGTTCAATATCATTCACTCAATTTCCTTACTTCCTTCATTCTTTCCATTTCTCACAGAGGGTGCATGCATTATTTAAAGTGTCATCCATACCAACGGCCATACAGGCCTTCTCATCCGAAAGTTGGTGATGGGATTTTACAAGTGTGCAAATGTTATACGTGCATTCACACACGGAACCTCAGTTTATAGTCTCATTCCAAGGACTTTACGGGAAATGGAGTCAGAACCAATGTTAACTTTGAGGGAAAAATCCCCCTGCACCGAAACGGCACAGCAGAGATTCGAAACTGCAACCCAAGGGTCACCAAGAATATGAGTCCGGCGCTCTACCACTGAGCCACTCCAGTCCCCAAAGAAAAGAGCAACAGAGGTGGGCAAGTTCTATAAACCACAGCTTTGACTGAAACCCCAGGACAAAAGAAAAAACAAATGGTGGCACCTAGTATAGTGTCTTGAACTGAAAGTCTCAGAGAAAGAGGAAGAGAGGAAGGCTGGCTACATGAGTCAGAGTTCAAACTGAGATAACATGAAGGACAGTATAGAGACAAAACTATTTGTCTTGGACTGAAAGCATGATAGAAAGAGGAAGAGTTTTAGGACAAAAAATTCACTTGTCTTACAATGGAAACCTCACAGAAAGAGGAGGAGAGAAAGGACACAATTACTTGCCTTGTATCAAAAACTCCTAGAAGAAAAAATGAGAAGTCATCATCTCACAGTTTAGACTGAAAATCTCATGGAGAGAGGAAGAGTCAAAAAACATAACACAACACACCTTGGACAACAAGCCTCATAGAAAGAGGAAGAGTGAAAGAACAATACACACATTGGAATGGAAACTTCACACAAAGAGGAAGAGTAAAAGGACATCACACACATTGGAATGAAAACTTCACACAAAGAGGAAAAGTAAAAGGACATCATACACATTGGAATGACAACTTCACGCAAAGAGGAAAAGTAAAAGGACATCATACACATTGGAATGACAACTTCACACAAAGAGGAAAAGCACTCTCAACAACAAGACATCAGGACAATTATCCTCACCAGTTTCCTGCTGCAGAATACCCGTTTAATCATCTGACAACCTACTCTATTTAGGTATACAGTTAAACATAATGCTGACCTTTAGAAAGCATATTAAGAATATTGTTCTTAATTGCAAAAGCGGCCTGTCTGCCATGAAAGCAATGGCAGCTAAAGGGATTGAACCGTGTCATCTCTACCGACTGTATCACGCAGTTGTACTCAGTGTGATTACAACACTGTCCAAGAGCAATTTTTTTTAACTCGAAAGAATTCAAAATGAAGCAATGAGATTGATCCTGGGAACCACGAAGGATACACCAGTTGAAACTATGCGATACCTGCTCGACCTTCCTTCAATGCAGGCAGGACACAATCTAGAAGAGGTGAAGGTATATTTCAGAGCACTAAATATTTTTATTTTGCCAAGATAGTGCAGTTTCTTTAATTCCATATCACGAACTTTGAAGCCTGCTCCTGTGTTTTTGTGATCTGGTACGTGCGTCCATATTTTTGTTAAATGAGTTTTGTATTGATTTCCCAAATGATTGTGCACGGATTTGTTCATGTGTCAGGGGAATCCTTTTTGACACAATCTGCATAAACTGTACTAATGGAAGCCTTAGTTCATTCCCATCACGGAACTGGGCACACGGATGGCTTAACAGCGATTTACTTTGGTGGAACTTTTAAGAATACCGAAAGTGTAAGGCTGAACTGATTTTATCGAGAGTATTTGGTTGGCTCCTTTTAACAAATACTTTTTTCCTGAAATGTAGACATACTTCATTTCTAAACTGTTCGTGGGGAAAACAATTAAAGGCGATAGTTTTCTAAGCTCGCTGATCGGTAGACTTCAAATTTGATGTACGTGTGGAATTTCAAGACTGAGTTTGTAAGCTTTACAGTCAATGAGGGGTGTGTGTGTGTGTGTGTGTGTGTGTGTGTGCGTGCGTGCGTGCGTGCGTGCGTGCGTGCGTGCGTGCGTGCGTGCGTGGTGTGTGTGTGTGTGTGTGTGTGTGTGTGTGTGTGTGTGTGTGTGTGTGTAGTGCTGTGATATTACACAAGTCAGATAATTGTGAAGAACAAAGCATCCAACACCGGGACAAACAAAAATCAGTGCAATATAATCTATCATTATTTTAATCATTATGCTGTCGCCTCTATGAATCAGTGCATTATAATCTATTATTATTTTGATTATTATGCTGTCACCTCTATAAATCAGTGCATTATAATCTATTATCATTTTGATTATTATGCTGTCACCTCTATAAATCAGTGCATTATAATCTATTATCATTTTGATTATTATGCTGTCACCTCTATAAAAATCAGTGCTTTATAATCTATTATCATTTTGATTATTATGCTGTCACCTCTATAAATCAGTGCATTATAATCTATTATCATTTTACCAGCCGCCGTGGCGAAGTGGTTAGCGTCGCGGACTCCCGGCTGGGAGGTCGTGGGTTCGAATCCCATCAGAGTCATGTGGGTTTTTCTGCCCCGACCGGCTCCTACCCAGAGTTGAGTTTGCTGCGGACTCACTTGGGAAGACTGGGACCACACAGTCGAGTTTCATCCACTTAATGGATGCGTCTCTGAGAGTGTTGCTCAAATTTCATGACCAACACTGCAGGTGTCTGTATCTCTCGGGCCTGGTTGACGCCGGGATATATTATGAAAGGAAGCGTAGAGTACAGCCCTGTCATGTAGTCTCAGACCGAAATGGAAATCCGTAGCATCATCTTAATCATCCTCATTCTCATCAATCAGCATTAAAAAAAAAAAAGTCTCAAATTCTGTTGCCCTTCATGCCCTGCTCTCATGGTGACCTCAGTTTCGGTGTCCTCTCCACGTCTGTGGCTTTGGTTTGGTTCCGTCGGGGTCACCGGTATCGGTGAGTCCATGGGGGCTGTCGTTGGACGGACGTGGTGGCGCCCTCCGGAGGGAGAGCTCACTCACGCCGGCTCCGCGACTAAGCAATTATTGTCGTCAGTAGGGGGCTTAGTAGGTGGTGTCCTGCGTATGTTAGATCAGAACAGGTGCCACTGAACACCACCGAAGTGACTCGGCAGCAGTGCAGTGTCTCCTCCGGTGGGTTGCCTCTCGGCGACTTGACATTGACTGGTCCCTGTGGATTGCCGGTGTCGGGGCTGCGGCGGGACCGGCCGGGCTGTGGCTGTGGACGGGGTGTCGGAATGAGCGGCGTGGGTGCACCGCCTCTGAGGTGGCGCAGAGGTTGGGACAGCAAAAAAAAAAAAAAAAAAAAAAAAAAAAAAAAAAAATATATATATATATATATATATATATATTATCATTTTGATTATTATGCTGTCACCTTTATAAATCAGTCCATTATAATCTATTATCATTTTGATTATTATGCTGTCACCTTTATAAATCAGTGCATTATAATCTATTATCATTTTGATTATTATGCTGTCACCTCTATAAATCAGTGCATTATAATCTATTATCATTTTGATTATTATGCTGTCACCTTTATAAATCAGTGCATTATAATCTATTATCATTTTGATTATTATGCTGTCACCTCTATAAATCAGTGCATTATAATCTATTATCATTTTGGTTATTATGCTGTCACCTTTATAAATCAGTGCATTATAATCTATTATCATTTTGATTATTATGCTGTCACCTCTATAAATCAGTGCTTTATAATCTATTATCATTTTGGTTATTATGCTGTCACCTTTATAAATCAGTGCATTATAATCTATTATCATTTTGGTTATTATGCTGTCACCTTTATAAATCAGTGCTTTATAATCTATTATCATTTTCATCATCATGCTGTCACCTTTATAAATCAGTGCATTATAATCTATTATCATTTTGATTATTATGCTGTCACCTTTATAAATCAGTGCTTTATAATCTATTATCATTTTCATCATCATGCTGTCACCTCTATTTCTTGACATTTAAAAACTGCTCCTAGACGATTGTCAACGTCTCAAAAGCTTTTTGTTTTTAAAAAAGAAGGGAGCTTAAACTTTTAATTCTACGATAGGAAAAACAAAACGTGGACATTTTGTCCACAAATATGAGACACGTTTGTGTCTGACCTGTGCACTGGTCATGTAGGACAAAGTATTTCTTCCGCCCTCCTCTGGAATATAAGGTGTGTCACGTATTATGTTAGTAGTTTTGTCATACTCCTGTCATTGATCCAAGTTTAACTTGACCTTTGCCTGATGCCTGTCTTTGTCTGTCGCAGCGGGATCGTTGTAAGGGACATTTGTTTCCCTCAGATATGCTTTCTATTGCTAAATTTATTTAAGTAGTGAAAGTCAGTCACTGTGACACCGAGAAAGCGAGAAAATTGGGTCTGTTTTGTTATTATTGCATTATTTCGATAAAGTTTAAACGCGGAAGAGAGCAATACCAATAAGGACGGTAACCGTGTAATACATGCAACAGACTTGCCGTTGCATGATTGCGTCCCTTTGTTTGCTTGGATTTTATGAAATATAAAAGTAGGAGCTACATGCAATTGTAGTTTAACAAGCTGGTAGCAGTGAAGATGGGGGAGGAGTGAGGTCAAATATACACAAATGAAAACGAAGAAACAACAAAGCCACTCATGAAATGAAAACAACAACCTGAATCCGATTCTCTCTCTCTCTCTCTCTCTCTCTCTCTCTCTCTCTCTCTCTCTCTCTCTCTCTCTCTGTGTATGTGAGTGTGTGTGTGTGTGTGCGTGCGTGCGTGCGTGCGTACGTGCGTGCGTGCGTGCGTGCGTGCGTGTGTGTGTGTGTGTGTGTGTGTGTGTGTGTGTGTGTGTGTGTGTGTGTGTGTGTTGGCCGCGTTGTCTGGACTGTAGCATGAAACGAGACCAACGTTACCTGGACCACTCCCGTTATATGGACGTCCAGATAATGCAATATGCCTCAAAACGGCTTTCTGAGGTTCCCTTTAGTCATGTGACGGAGTTTCATCACCTGATTGGTCAAGCCCAGACAGTGCGGATTTCAAGCATGGAGAGTGTAACTTAAGTTACACAATTACAGGGAGGTCCAGATGGCTGCTGTCAAAAACAGACGGATGACATCAAAGGGTTCGACAGCGCGCAGCCGGGCCTCAAGGTGCAACTTGAGATGGCTCCGACTCAAATCTGTCGGTCGACTTTACACTACTAATTCCGCTGAGCGAACTTTTCTTTTCAATGTTTTTGCTCATCAATATTTTACGTTCAAACATTAAGGCCCCGGTGAACTACTGGCTGTACGTTCAAACATTAACCAGGCTCCGGAGAACTACTGGCTGTACGTTCAAACATTAACCAGGCGGCCGGTGAACTACTGGCTGTACGTTCAAACATTCACCAGGCCCCGGTGAACTACTGGCTGTACGTTCAAACATTAACCAGGCCCCAGTGAACTACTGGCTGTACGTTCAAACATTAACCAGGCCCCGGTGAACTACTGGCTGTACGTTCAAACATTCACCAGGCCCCGGTGAACTACTGGCTGTACGTTCAAACATTAACCAGGCCCCGGTGAACTACTGGCTGTACGTTCAAACATTAACCAGGCCCCGGTGAACTACTGGCTGTACGTTCAAACATTCACCAGGCCCCGGTGAACTACTGGCTGTACGTTCAAACATTAACCAGGCCCCGGTGAACTACTGGCTGTACGTTCAAACATTAACCAGGCCCCGGTGAACTACTGGCTGTACGTTCAAACATTTACCAGGCCCCGGTGAACTACTGGCTGTACGTTCAAACATTCACCAGGCCCCAGTGAACTACTGGCTGTACGTTCAAACATTAACCAGGCCCCGGTGAACTACTGGCTGTACGTTCAAACATTCACCAGGCCCGGTGAACTATGGCTGTACGTTCAAACATTCACCAGGCCCCGGTGAACTACTGGCTGTACGTTCAAACATTAACCAGGCCCCGGTGAACTACTGGCTGTACGTTCAAACATTCACCAGGCCCCGGTGAACTACTGGCTGTACGTTCAAACATTAACCAGGCCCCGGTGAACTACTGGCTGTACGTTCAAACATTAACCAGGCCCCGGTGAACTACTGGCTGTACGTTCAAACATTAACCAGGCCCCGGTGAACTACTGGCTGTACGTTCAAACATTCACCAGGCCCCGGTGAACTACTGGCTGTACGTTCAAACATTAACCAGGCCCCGGTGAACTACTGGCTGTACGTTCAAACATTAACCAGGCCCCGGTGAACTACTGGCTGTACGTTCAAACATTAACCAGGCCCCAGTGAACTACTGGCTGTACGTTCAAACATTAACCAGGCCCCGGTGAACTACTGGCTGTACGTTCAAACATTAACCAGGCCCCGGTGAACTACTGGCTGTACGTTCAAACATTAACCAGGCCCCGGTGAACTACTGGCTGTACGTTCAAACATTCACCAGGCCCCGGTGAACTACTGGCTGTACGTTCAAACATTAACCAGGCCTCGGAGAACTGCTGGCCGTGGACCCATGCTGTTTCCTTCTTTGTTCTTTGGTGAAAAATGTTGAAAGGGAAACGGATTGACCCGCGACATTGTATGCCTACACGTCTTATTAGATAATCATCTCATTAGTCTTAATCCCCTACCCCAGTATGTATAGATATGCTTTAGTTCTGGTTCGAATAGTGTATGTTAGTACACAATGTAATCAGATCTAGATTTGTAATCAGAACTCGATTCAGTATATGTCGTGTGGTCGAAATCTAAATCCCAAGGCTGTTAGCGACATTAGCTACTTTGCTGATAATTCCAGGAGAAACATGTCATTGCATCGTTTCAGTCTAAAAGAAACATAGATATTCCCTGACGGTTGGCACATCATGCTCGCTAAAATCAGTGGTTGAAGATGATGCTGAAAAATCAAACACGAAAACCACGACATCTGGAAAGATCCAGATTAACCTTTCCTGATTTCTTCCCTTCTTGTTTCTGTATAAATCAATGAGAAAGCAGGAGTGACATGATCTCTTTCTTTTCACAAGAACTTCTCAGCGGCGGATTCAAACAGACCGTCAGAAGGCGTAACACAACAGCAGGGAGAGGAAGACTCTGAAGAGCGTCGGAGCGAGCACGCACCCTTGTTTGACACCGCTCTTGACTGGGAAGGGGTCCGAAGATGAACCGTCGTGCAGGACAGTGCCATTCATGTTGTCATGGAAGGATATGATTGTCTTCAGGACCTTGGGGAGGCATCCAATCCAAGTCGAACGCTTTGGTCAGGTCGATGAAGGCGATGAACAAGGGTCGTCTCTGCAAGCGGCACTTCTCTTGTAGCTGCCTCAAGGAGATTATCATGTCAACCTCGCAGCTCTGAAGCCGCACAGTGCCTCTGGGTACACTCGTTCGGCGAGTAGCTGCAGCCTGTTGAGGACGACATGGGCGAAGGCTTTGCCAACAATGCTGAGGAGGGATATTCCGCGATAGTTGTTGCAATCGCTGCGGTCCCCTTTGTTCTTGTATAGCGTGATAATGTTTGCATCGTGCATGTCTTGGGGTACGGTCCCTTCCTCCCAACACTTTAGCAGAAGCTCATGGAGGTGACTGAAGAGCGAACTCTCCTTGCCGGCTTAGACGACTTCTGGGGGAATGCCGTTGCTACCTGAAGCTTTACCGCAGGCTAGCGAGTCGATGGCCTTGCTGAGTTCCTCAATGGTGGGTGGGGCGTCGAGCTCCTCCATGGTAGGCAGGGGGGTGGTGTTCTCGATGGCTGTGTGGGTGACTGGGTTCTCCCTAGAGTACAGCTCCTGTAGTGCTCCACCATCTCTCCATGTGTTTGCTGCGGTCGGTGATGACATCCCCCGGGGTAGATTTTAGAAGAGCAATATTGATGGCACTAGGGCCAAACGCTTTCTTAATGCCATGTACGAGGGTACATGGCGCGGATGTTGCCGCAGCCGGCGGAGATCTGGATGCCCTGGCACATGTTCAGCCAGTACTCATTAGCGCATTTACCGGCGGTCTGCTGAGTGTTGTTGCGAGGATGCCTACTACATGTTGCCAGCTTTTTGGAGTACATCCAATGTCTTTGCAGAGGGCTCTCTCTTGTGATTGGAGAGTGCGGCTTGCTTAGTAGCAATGGCAGGCTCCATCTCCATGAATACTACTTTAAACCAGTCTTCATTCTTCCTCACTCTCTTCCCAGATGTGTCCGAGGCGGATTGGTAGGTGGCATCGAGGATGTGGTTCCACCGTGATGAAGCGCTGTCTGTCGGGCAGTCCTCAAGGGCTTTGTCAATGGCTCTGGCAAAGCGTTCGCGCAGTTCGGGAACTGACGTCATGGCAGTGTTGATTCGAGGACGTCGCTTCTGCTTTGAGCGAAGGATTCACTTGGGCTGAAGACGCATCTTGCTGCCGACCAGGGAGTGGTCAGTGTCGCAGTCAGTACTGTGGTAGCTGGGGGTGACAAACACGTTGTTGAGCAAGGTCGTTGGGTGATCACGAAGTCCAGCTGATGCCAGTGACGGGATCTACCGTGCCTCCAGGACACTCTGTGGTGTGGATTGGTGGGGAAGAAGGTGTCCATGATACAGAGGTCGTGGTAGGAGCAAAGATCAAGTAGCCGCTGTCCGTTCTCATAGAGCTCGACGATGCCAAAGCGGCCGATGCAGCGGGGCCAGGAGCTGTGGTCTGCACCATTCTGGGCGTGTGTTTCTTCTCCATGAGGCTGCCATTGGAGAGGAGCCTTGTCTCTTGCAGCGTGACGATGTCAGTGTTGAACCTCTTCAGCTCGCGGTCGATGATGGCTGTTTGTTTTTTTTTGTTTTTTTTTTGTGGCGTCGTCAGCTTGTGTGTGTGTGTGTGTGTGTGTGTGTGTGTGTGTGTGTGTGTGTGTGTGTGTGTGTGTGTGTGTGCGTGTGTATGTATGTGTGTGTGTGTGTGTGTGTGTGTGTGTGTGTGTGTGTGTGTGTGTGTGTGTGTGTGTGTGTACGCGCGTTCGTGCGTGCGTGTACAAGAGTGGGGTTGTGGAGAGAAGGGAAAAGTGGGAAGGAAAGCAAGATTTGAGCAAGTTCCCGAGCAAGAACAGGTGTTCCTTTGCAGGTACCTCTCTGATCTTGGCTTCCAGCTCTTCATAGACCTCATCCTTAGCCTCGGCTGTAGAGCAGAGTATGGGGGCGTAGACGCTAAGAATGTTTTTTGGTCCAGTAGAGGTTGTGAGCCATAGAGAGATAATTTGCACTATCCGTTTGCAGAGTGCTTCAATTGAGGACAGGAGAGAGTTTCGCACTGCGAATCCGACGCCATGCAGTCGGTGCTCCTCTGGCTCCAGTCCTTGCCAAAAGAACGTGTGTTTCTTCTCCATGAGCCTGCCGTTGGAGGGGAGGCTTGTCTCTTGCAGCGCGACGATGCCAGTGTTGAATCTCTTCAGCTCGTGGTCGATGATGACTGTTTTTCTGGCGTCTTCAACCTGTGTGTATGTGTGTTTGTGTGTGTGTACGCGCGTGCGTGCGTGTACAGGAGTGGGGTTGTGGAGAAAAGGGAGCAGTGGGAAGGAAAGTGAGGTTTGAGCATGGAAAGCGGTTTCCTATTTTCTGAATGACTTTCATCAACTGGTCTGAGGTAGTTTAGTCTGACCCAGACTTCTGCAGTCTGAGCGGTAGTAATCTCCCCTGACTCCCCCC
>CM065741.1:51644369-51654369 GCA_033310375.1 Conus canariensis | reverse complement strand
CTCTCCTCTCCACTAGCTGGACGTCTTTGTCTGGGAACATGTGAACTTGCATTGTGTACTTCATCTTCATTCTTCTATTGTTGCATTATGTACTTCATCTTCATTCTTCTATTGTTGCATTGTGTACTTCATCTCCATTCTTCTATTGTTGCATTGTGTACTTCATCTTCATTCTTCTATTGTTGCATTGTGTACTTCATCTTCATTCTTCTATTGTTGCATTGTGTACTTCATCTTCATTCTTCTATTGTTGCATTGTGTACTTCATCTTCATTCTTCTATTGTTGCATTGTGTACTTCATCTTCATTCTTCTATTGTTGCATTGTGTACTTCATCTTCATTCTTCTATTGTTGCATTGTGTACTTCCTCTCCATTCTTCTATTGTTGCATTGTGTACTTCATCTTCATTCTTCTATTGTTGCATTGTGTACTTCCTCTCCATTCTTCTATTGTTGCATTGTGTACTTCATCTTCATTCTTCTATTGTTGCATTGTGTACTTCCTCTCCATTCTTCTATTGTTGCTGTTGTTGTTGTGACATACCTGGGAACATGTGAACTTGCATTGTGTACTTCATCTCCATTCTTCTATTGTTGCATTGTGTACTTCATCTCCATTCTTCTATTGTTGCTGTTGTTGTTGTGACATACTCTCAGCCTCGCTTCCATCCCCTCCTCCTCTTCCCTTCTTTGCCTTCCACAGCCACACCCATGTAGACCTGCCACAATCCCAATGCCAGCAACCCACACAGAGCTTTCGACATCAAGTCTTCCTTCACTGTGGCTGAGTCACTTCTGCGTGGTGTTGAGTGGTGGCTGTTGTACCAGCATGTAGGCCGAGACTTGTCGTCCTGTTTCCTGTGAGACTGAGTGCCAGCATCATGAACATTCCTGTGAGGCTGTGTGCCAGCACTCATGAACATTCCTGTGAGGCTGTGTGCCAGCATCATGAACATTCCTGTGAGGCTGAGTGCCAGCACTCATGAACATTCCTGTGAGGCTGTGTGACAGCACTCATGAACATTCCTGTGAGGCTGAGTGCCAGCACTCATGAACATTCCTGTGAGGCTGAGTGCCAGCACTCATGAACATTCCTGTGAGGCTGTGTGACAGCACTCATGAACATTCCTGTGAGGCTGTGTGACAGCATCATGAACTTCCTGTGAGGCTGTGTGCCAGCACTCATGAACATTCCTGTGAGGCTGTGTGACAGCACTCATGAACATTCCTGTGAGGCTGTGTGACAGCACTCATGAACATTCCTGTGAGGCTGAGTGCCAGCACTCATGAACATTCCTGTGAGGCTGAGTGCCAGCACTCATGAACATTCCTGTGAGGCTGTGTGACAGCACTCATGAACATTCCTGTGAGGCTGTGTGACAGCACTCATGAACATTCCTGTGAGGCTGTGTGACAGCACTCATGAACATTCCTGTGAGGCTGAGTGCAGCACTCATGAACATTCCTGTGAGGCTGAGTGCCAGCACTCATGAACATTCCTGTGAGGCTGAGTGCCAGCACTCATGAACATTCCTGTGAGGCTGAGTGCCAGCACTCATGAACATTCCTGTGAGGCTGTGTGACAGCACTCATGAATTCCCGTGAGGCTGAGTGCCAGCACTCATGAAATTCCTGTGAGGCTGTGTGACAGCACTCATGAACATTCTGTGAGGCTGTGTGACAGCACTCATGAACATACGCGCACATGGATGGGCATGTACAGTTCCCCCTCTAAAACGTCTAAACAGCATACAATGGGAAGGAAACATGCACAGTGTAACCAGCAAAATGTTTCAAAAATAGAATCCAGAATGGAATTTCTTTTTTTTTTCAGAAACTAGTATTAAAAATGTGATTATATATAATGCTTTTCGAATATATGTAAATACACATACACACACACACGCACGCGCACGCACGCACTGACACACATAAATACGAACGCACACACACACACACACACACACACACACACACACACACACACACACACACGTACCCACCCATATTTCAGTGCGCGCATATAGATGCCCTCGTAACTCACGCGTCTGTGCACATGCACACACTAGTACATACATATATCCATCCAGACACACATGTATACACACCAGTTCATATCATAGTCATACACAAACGGAAACCGAAACAAAATTGCAAAGTGCAAACGAAAACTTTTCGTAAACTATACCACAACAAAGAGAGATCGACGTGAAAATATAATAATACGAAGCAAAAAAAAAAAAAAAAACAACAAACCTATGACAAAAATAGCATAAAAGTCACCAGTTAGTACGCAGCACAAAACATATCCAAACGAGAGCAATACAGCTCATGCGAATTGAAACCACACGCAACAAAACATATCCAAACGAGAGCAATACTGCTCATGCGAATTTAAACCACACGCAAAATGTCAAACATTCCAAAAGCTGCACAACATGATACAACCTTCTGACAAAAGAAACAAAAAAAGTTCATCTATAGTTTATCAATGATTATACCAAATGTATTTTCTTCAATTGAAACAACAAACAAAAAAAATCAAACAAATATCCCACACAAGATCTGTTTGATGTTGTCCTGATACAATAAAAACCAAAGAAAAAAAAAGCTGTTTGGTTCTCCTCCTCCACCTCCTCCCCCATTTACTGCAACTGTTTCTGTCCTCTACCATCCCCCTCCTCTCTCACCCTGTTATTGATTTCCCTCTCTTTCCCTCTCTTTTCTTCCTCATTCCTCCCCCCCCCCCCCCCCCCCACCTCCTCTCCCTGATCACAATTCTTTCCTAGACCCGCTTCGAATTCCGACATCTCTTCAATTCACTATATTGTCACATCAAAATGCGACTAACAGGAGTGTCTGGCACAAACAAAATTATCACTGTTGATCTGCTTAGTATACTAATGAGTGATCACTGTTGATGTGTTTAGTATGTCAATGAGTGATCACTGTTGATCTGCTTAGTATACTAATGAGACTAATAGGAGTGTCTGGCACAAAAAGAATGATGACTGTTGATCTGCTTAGTATACTTGTGAGCGGTGATGCCAAACCTGGAGAAGATCAAAAAACAAAAACTGTGAGTTTCTATAAGGAGTAAGAAAACTAACAGACAGACACAAAGATAGAACGCATTTTAATGTTGAGTTCCATCAACGTATAAAGGTTGTTAATGTTTTCTTAGGTTTATCTCAAGCACAGAGACTGTAGGTGGGCCATGAAGCAACAGAATACATGCTATGCTATCAGACTGTAGGTGAGACATAGAGCAACAGAATACACGCTATGCTATCAGACTGTAGGTGAGACATAGAGCAACAGAATACATGCTGTGCTATCTGACTGTAGGTGGGCCATGAAGCAACAGAATACATGCTGTGCTATCAGACTGTAGGTGAGACATAGAGCAACAGAATACATGCTATGCTATCAGACTGTAGGTGAGACATAGAGCAACAGAATACATGCTGTGCTATCAGACTGTAGGTGAGACATAGAGCAACAGAATACATGCTATGCTATCAGACTGTAGGTGAGACATAGAGCAACAGAATACATGCTATGCTATCAGACTGTAGGTGAGACATGAAGCAACAGAATACACGCTATGCTATCAGACTGTAGGTAGGACATGAAGCAACAGAACACACGCTATGCTACCAGACTGTAGGTGAGACATAGAGCAACAGAATACATGCTATGCTATCAGACTGTAGGTGAGACATAGAGCAACAGAATACATGCTATGCTATCAGACTGTAGGTGAGACATGAAGCAACAGAATACACGCTATGCTATCAGACTGTAGGTAGGACATGAAGCAACAGAACACATGCTATGCTATCAGACCGCCAAAGAAATGCAACTAACAAACAGCTCTGCAATAGCAGCTCGTTTTGACCTCGTGAGACTTCGCGAAGTCTGCCTAGACGGTAAATACCCTAATGACGAAATGCGATGCTTTTACTTCCATTCCTTTGACAACTTAGTACCAACATCTGTTTTTCATACATTTAATTTTTTTCTGACCATATTTCCTTTCTTTGTCGGGTTGGTTTACTCCCCTTATACCTCCGTCCCCCTCCCACATGGTCTAGACCTTTTGATTCCAGCTTTCGTCAGCATCGACTGCACGCGAACCTTGCTGTGTTTTGACTTCTTGTAAATACAGGTGTGCCCGTGGCGTACAACCGACAGAACTGGTTGAACCTGGTGCACAGTTCTTCAGTGCGGCGCACCAGTGACTCTACATGGAGTCCAGGGAAGAAGACATCAGTGCCTCACTGGGATTTCCGTTTGTGTCCGGCTAACAGAACCCCTCTGGGAGATCCTCTGAGGAAGACTTTGTCGGCTGCACGTGATATCTGCCGTAACAAGGCGCAACGTCATATGGAAACACCGATCTGACCACTTGACAGTGAAGACACAACTCTACAAGTCACTGGTCTCCCCTATGATATGAGAATTGGACTCTAGCTGGTGACAGATCTGGAATGAAAAATCCACGTTTGACGGCGGCGTTGTCTCATGCAAGAGAAGATAATCTACTGATGGGAAGAAGCTAGCTGGTTAAACAAGAAAAGATCATCAACGGACCAAAAGCAGTCTCCGAGTTATTTGTTGAGCTGCTTTCCGTTGAAAATGATTTTCTCTTACCTTTGGCTTTGCATCTGCTGCCTTAATGGGGGGGGGGGGGGGGGGGGTCACCAAATTAAAAAAAAAAAAGTCATGCACCACACTGATCGCCAGTGAAATACACAAACATTTTTTTCCCCCACAAATTACAAGCAACACAATCGGTCGTAGATCAATCTTTAAAAGATTAAGTACTGTATCTGCTAAACATGAACAAACGAATCACAAGCCAAAACACGACGCATTTCGACTTCTTAGGTTTTCTTCAGGCAAGATTCCGCCGTAGCTTGTTTCAGTTCACTCAGTTGTCACATACTTTGGAACACAGTCCTTTTTTTTAACAGTCCATAGCTATTTCATCTTAGGAATAAAAAAAAAGAGTCATAATGAGGGAAAAGACCCTTGGACATTTGGACTTTTAAGGGAATGAATTACACATTACACCAGTGGAAGCTAATGAAATAATGTAAACTAGCTAAACATAATTGGAATGAACAGACTATTCTGTCTTCTATTTGAAATCGAAAGAAAACAAAACCTAGTGCAAATAAACAAAAGGTGTTTATAACACGCCTTCCAGTATGCCAAACAGAGCAAATAAACAAAAGGTGTTTGTAACACGCCTTCCAGTATGCCAATAAACAAAAGGTGTTTGTAACACGCCTTCCAGTATGCCAATAAACAAAAGGTGTTTGTAACACGCCTTCCAGTATGCCAATAAACAAAAGGTGTTTGTAACAGACCTCCAGTATGCATAAACAAAGTGTTGTAACACGCTTCAGTATGCCAAACAAGCTGGGGTACACGTCTTGCAAACACATTTTTATTTTAATCAGTATTATCACATGTGAATCAACCACTTAATTTTTTTTCTGTATTATCACGAAAAAGAGAACACAGGGAAAAAAAGGGGAGGGGGGGGGGGGGTAGGTGAGGAATAAAAATAAAGTACTACTCACAACTATAATCCGATCAATCAATCATTCATGAGTTCCCATTCCCTGCATTAAAGAATCAACAACAACAACAACAACAACAATTACACATGCATTAACTGAGTCTATTTATCTCACATCTCTTTTTTAACATTCACATTTTGTTTTAACATAAACCATTTATGACTATTTACAGAAGGCGGAGAGTCCTGCAACACTTCTTCTGACATTCTCCATCAGCCATGTCATCGCTGTGATGGTGGTTTCTTGAAGTCAGAACGATGGGGAGTTTTGAGGACACAGCCTGTGCATTTGTTTTCTTTCCTGCCTTATATTTTGTTCATAGGGATTTTTGAGGACACAGCCTGTGAATTTGTTTTCTTTCCTGCCTTATATTTTGTTCATTTGAGCAAGGTTCAAGATTCCACTTCTTCAGTGTTCTTCTCTTCTGTCTTTCTCCATTGCTTCTTTTTGGCCTTCCTTTCCTTTCTACGTCTTACGTTTCCCATGTCTTTGTTCTCTCTCTCTCTCTCTCTCTCTCTCCTCTCTCTCTCAAAATTTCTGTCTCTTTCTCTTTCTTTCTCGGTTTTCTTAATCGTTTTTTTCCGCGGTTTCGTTCGTATTTCTTGTTCTCTCTTTCTTTCTTACCTTCTTTTGTGCATATATTCTTTCTTTCTTTGTCTTCATTTCTTTTTTCGTAACTCTTCCCCGTCTTTTTTTTTTTCTTTCTTTCAATTCTTATCTTTTAAAAAGATTTTAAGTACTGTATCCGCCAAACATGAACAAACGAATCACAAGACAAAACACGACGCGTTTCGACCTCTTAGGTCTTCTTCGGGCAAGATAAACAACACTCTGGACAATGAAAATGTCTTATGTTTTGTCTTGTGATTCGTTTGTTCTTGTTTGGCGGATACAGCATTTAAATCTTTTTTTTTTTTTTTTTTTTTTTTTTAGAGATTTGTTTAGCTCTCCCTCTGCAGTCGCCTGATTTTACAACTAATTTCAATTCTTATTTCTTTCATGTCTTCTTTGATTTTACAACTAATTTCAATTCTTATTTCTTTCATGTCTTCTTTGATTTTACAACTAATTTCAATTCTTATTTCTTTCATGTCTTCTTTGATTTTACAACTAATTTCAATTCGTATTTCTTTCATGTCTTCTTTGATTTTACAACTAATTTCAATTCTTATTTCTTTCATGTCTTCTTTGATTTTACAACTAATTTCAATTCTTATTTCTTTCATGTCTTCTTTGATTTTACAACTAATTTCAATTCGTATTTCTTTCATGTCTTCTTTGATTTTACAACTAATTTCAATTCTTATTTCTTTCATGTCTTCTTTGATTTTACAACTAATTTCAATTCGTATTTCTTTCATGTCTTCTTTGATTTTACAACTAATTTCAATTCGTATTTCTTTCATGTCTTCTTTGATTTTACAACTAATTTCAATTCTTATTCTATTTCATGTCTTCTTTGATTTTACAACTAATTTCAATTCTTGTTTCTTTCATGTCTTCTTTGATTTTACAACTAATTTCAATTCTTATTTCTTTCATGTCTTCTTTGATTTTACAACTAATTTCAATTCTTATTTCTTTCATGTCTTCTTGATTTTACAACTAATTTCATTCGTATTTCTTTCATGTATTCTCGTTCATGTCTTGGTTTTTTCTTTCTCATTTTCAAAGTAGGCTGTCGTCCCCATGTGATGTGCTAGCACAGAAGCAGAGTGTTTGGGACACTTGGGGTCAGAAGTCATCAACAGAAGCAGAGTGTTTGGGACACTTGGGGTCAGAAGTCATCAAACATTTCAATCTCTTTGTCGGTGGCAGGCGGCGTTTTCTTCCAGTCGCTCTCTTCGTACGTCTCAAAGTTGGACGTGTCCCCGTCATGAGACAGTGTGGGGACAATGGGCGCCTGAAAGACCGACAGTCTGAGTGTAATATGACTGATAACAGCGATGATGATGATGATGAGATGATGATGATGATGATGATAATACGATTATTTCTAACATTATTATATTGTCATCATTGTTATCATTCTTCTTCTTCTTCTTCTTCTTGTTATTATTATGAAAGTGGTAATTATCGTGGTGGTTGTGGTGGTGGTGGTGGTTGTGATGATGATGATAATGGTGATGATTATGACGATGATGATAATGATAATAATGATAATGATAACAATAAGTGATAATAATAATAATAATAATAATAATATAATAATAATAATAATAATAATAATAATAATAATAATAATAATAATAATAATAAGGAGTGCTAACTATGCGTGACATACTTTCATGTCATGTTCTAGACTACATAAGGTGGTGTGTGTAACGTCTTTCCTTATATTATCTGTCGCTTTGTGTGTGCGGGTACGGTCGGTATCTGCGTGTGCATGGTTATGTATGCCTGTACGTGATCATGTGTGTGTGTGTGTGTGTGTGTGTGTGTGTGTGTGTGTGTGTGTGTGTGTGTGTGTGTGTGTGTGTGTTGTGTGTGTGTGTGTGTGTGTGTGTGTGTGTGTGTGTGTGTGTGTGTGTGTGTCACGTGCGAGCGTGCGTGCGTGCGTGCATGCATGCGGGCGTGTGTGTGTGTGTGTGTGTGTGTGTGTGTGTGTGTGTGTGTGTGTGTGTGTGTGTGTGTGTATAATATAATAATAATAATGTTTATTCAGTTTTTACAGGCCGTTTGACCCGTCATAAACAAGAAAAAAGTTCGTTTCCAAAGTCAGGACATTCAAAGGAGTTGAGATCAAAAAGAAAGAAAATTCAAAAGGAGTTAAAAAAAAAAAAGATGCGTGAAGACATGCAATGCACAAGGCGAATAAATGTTCAATTTTTCTTTTTTAACTGAGGTAAGATGAAGCTCGCCGCCTTATTTCAAGGCAGGTGCAAATATATTTAGCAATTCTGAAAGCTAATGGGTTTTTTTTTAAAACTCTGAACAGAGTAAGTTAAGTTTGAGAACTGATGGGTAGCTGCTATAGAACTGTGGGATGTACTTCTTCCGAGCTGTTTTATACTTACAGCAAATGAATAAAAAAAAATGACACACATCTTCTACACTGTTTGTATCACATTGTTTGCATATAGGGTCTATACTAGGTTTGCCATAAAGGGAGATTCCATTCAAGGGCAGTCTGTTACATCTCAAAAGACATAAAGCTCGTCTGTGTTCAAAAGCTGTGAGGTCCCCAATGTAATCAGCTTTCAATAACTCCGGATGATAATTACAGTATTCTGGGTAAGAAGACGACATAGAGTCGTGCCACTCTTGACGAAACATGTCTTTCAATCTGCATGTAAAGACTGAGAAAAATTCTGGTTCGTATCCCACTGACTGTAGTTCCCACACATAGCCAAAACCATGACTGCATAGCAGTTTTCGAACATGACTGACCCAGTTGCTCCTCCCTGACTTATCATGTGAATACAGCATATTGTAACACTGTTTTGGATAACGATCGTCGGGCAAGGATAGTAAGCGACACCAGTATTTGACAACACGTATATAGGCATCTATATAGACTGGGAACCTGCCACATTCACCCAGTGCCATATTATTGTTTACGTCTCTGCCCACTCCTAACAACATTTTGCATACCTTTATCTGTACTTTTTCGATAGTCTCGTGTTTTTTGAATCCCCAAATTTCAGATCCGTACAAAAGGATCGGTTTGATTTTTGTATCAAAAATTTTCAATACAGTATCTGTCGGCAGATCCTTCAGTCTGAAGAACAATTTTTGGATACCCGCTACAGCTCTTAGCGCTTTGCCTGACAAATTATTCACACATTTGGTCCAGTTTAGGGTAGAGGAAAAGATTACCCCCAAATAAGTGTAGCAAGACTCCACCTTGACCTGATTTCCGGCAAAAAAACCACTTTTCACAGATTTTGATGAAACCTCCGTTTTTAAAAACAATTACTTTTGTTTTGTCCATATTGGCAGTAAGATCCCATTTGTTACAGTATTGTTCGAGACAGTTAATTTTTTTCTGAATATCAGCTACAGAATCAGACACAAGGGCAATGTCATCAGCGTACATGAGAAGCAGAATACCAATAGGATCAGCAAAAATGTCTATGCCACGAGCCCCACTTGTTGCAAGTTCTAACTGAAGTTCAGATAGAAAAAGGGAGAATAATAGGGGGCTTAAAACACATCCTTGTCGAACGCCGGAAAAGCAGTCAAAGTACTCTGTAATTTTATGACCCACCCGTACTGCGGCTTTCACCTGACCATGCATGCCCTCCAATGTTTTGAACATTTTACCATGAATCCCTCTGTGCAGGAGAAGATGTAACATTTTTTTTGTCTGTTAACACTGTCAAAAGCTTTGGAAAAGTCCACGAAAAGAGTGTAAAACCTCCCTCCCTGTTTTGTTAGATATTTCTGTACCATTGATTGCAAA
>CM065741.1:51629369-51639369 GCA_033310375.1 Conus canariensis | reverse complement strand
CAGTGTAGCCCCCTGTTTTATAGTGACCTACAGTGTAGTCCGCTTGTTTTATAGTGACCTACAGTGTAGCCCCCTGTTTCATAGTGACCTACAGTGTAGTCCCCCTGTTTGATAGTGACCTACAGTGTAGTCCGCCTGGCTGACACCCCAGTCACTGACCTCCAACTTTCGGGCCGGAACGTCGGCCCAGTCAATAGACTTGAACCACTTGTGCCGTTTGATGTCCTCTGCTCCGTTCTGGACACACACACACACACACACACACACACACACACACACACACACACACACGCATACACACGTACGCACGCACGTACTCGCGTGCACGCGCGCGCGCAGACACCACACACACACACACACACACACACACACACACACACACACACACACACACACACACTCACACACACACGAGCCACATAAATACAAAGATATATCTATATACCTCAATATGTCTCTATCTGTATGTATGTAGGTATGTATGTACACACACACACACACACACACACACACACACACACACACACACACACACACACATATATATATATATATATATATATATATATATATTATATATATATATATATATATATTACCCTGAGGAAGGCCGATAAAGCCGAAATATTGGTTCAAAATCTATACACTTGTTGTGTGTCTTTTTTTTTTTTTAATAATCTTTGAACGTTTATATATATATATATATATATATATATATATATATATATATATATATTATATATATTATATATATATATATATATATACATGGGTGGGCCAATCACAAATCAGACTGCAACAAGAAAATGGCCCAGCGATGTGGGGTTGCCAGACACCTCGCCCAGACTGAGCACCCTGAAGATAAGGCTCTGCCCTTTCTTTCCATCCATCCCATCGAACAAGTTGCATCTGAAGACAAACTCCTAGACAGGGAGACTTACTGGCAGGCCAGTTTGGGGACTGTCTTCAAGGGTCTCAACTCCCGTACAGAACTCAACAGCATGCACAGAATGAGAAACAGGATTCTGTATTAGAATGGTACAGTGATAGGTGGACTCTATAGAGTGCAGTGGTAGGTGGGGTATTCAGGGTGCAGTGGAAGGTGGACTCTTCGGGGTGCAGTGAAAAGGTGGACTCTGCAGTATGCAGTGAAGGGTGGACTCTACAATGTGCAGTGGAAGGTGGACTCTGCAGAGTGCAGCGAATGGTGGACTCTGCAGGGTACAGTGGAGGGTGGACTCTGCAGGGTGCTGTGGAAGGTGGACTCTGCAAGATGTAGTGAGGGATGGGTACAGGGTGTGGTGAAAGGTGAAACGAGAGTAAAAAAGAAAATGTGACTTCGCTTTTAAATTGGTGTAGTCAACTATGACGTTAATAGTATTGATGTCATCGCTGCTAAGGAGATGTAGTGGAATCGGTTCCTGAAGAAGCCTTTTGGCGAAAGCTTGAATTAAAAAATGAACTCCGTGGGCGGTGCTGACAACATATTTTTCATCTCTCTCTCTCTCTCTCTCTCTCTCTCTCTCTCTCTCTCTCTCTATATATATATATATATATGTGTGTGTGTGTGTGTGTGTGTGTGTGTGTGTGTGTGTGTGTGTGTGTGTGTGTGTGTATACATATGTATGTGTATATATATACATGTCGATGTACATCAATCGAGAGAGAGAGAGAGAGAGAGAGAGAGAGAGAGAGAGAGAGAGAGAGAGAGAGAGACAGAGACAGAGTCAGAGTCAGAGACAGAGAGATATAGATATACAAGAACAGAGAAAGACAGGGAGAGAGAGAGAGAGAGAGAGAGAGAGAGAGAGAGAGAGAGAGAGAGAGAGAGAGAGGAGAGACTAATGAAAGACAGGGCAGACAGACAGACAAGACAAGACAAGACAAGACAAGACAAGACAAATTCTTTATTATCGAGGGTAATAGATAAGCAAGTTCATGCTTTTTTTACATCCAGCCCTCGCCCAAGAGGGGAACAAAAAGAATTTTAAAAAAATTGCGAAATGAAAAATGAACAAACGAGAAAAAAAAAAGGAAACCCAACAAACAAACAAAAGATTGAACACACAAAAAAGTCTGAAAATACACAAAATGGAAATAACATCAAAGAAACGTAACACTTCCACTTTAACAATCCCCACCCAGAAAACGCCCCTCCCCAAACACCCACCCACACTTGTACACTTTCGCAAACAAACAACACACAAACATACATAGTAAGCAGCGGGGTGAAGAGAGAGATGGGGGGAGGGGGGGGGGTGGAGAGAAGCGGAGAGAGAGAGAGAGAGAGAGAGAGAGAGAGAGAGAGAGAGAGAGCAGAAGCGGGGGTATGGGGTGTGGTCGGGATGGGGGAGGGGGGGAGAAAGAAAATACATGTAAAGTACAAATACAAACGGGGAAACAAGAGTCAAATAGACTTGAATACACACAATACATCAAATAACAAAATGCAATTAAGCAATATCATCAATGTAAAACATGTCAAATAGCTTAACCCATTATTGTTGTGCTTCAAATGACACGTGCAAGATTTCCGTCTAACACCGGCTTGTACTCGTGGAGTATTTTATTTCTATTCACTGAGTCTTTAATTGATTTAGGAATCAACTGTTACAGGTTTTTTTTTATATATCTTTTAACTTACTGAGCAGATATCCTTTTAAGCGCTCTTTGAAAATATTAAAACTTGAGATTTCTTTCAGAAATGGAGGCAAATTGTTCCAATACGCACCGCCACTGTATACGAGGCTTGATTTCTAAAGGTCAAGTCTGGGCAGAGGCATTATTAACTTGTGGACGTGCCTATTGTCATTCGTCCGGAAACTGTTTACAACGGAGGGAGGTGCATTTCCATTTACCACTTTAATAAAAATAGCTTATATATATCGAGCTTTTGCTTTAGGGGAAGGATATCCAAAGATTATAATCGTTAGAGTTAATGAACTAGATTTTAAGAGAACTTATTTTATCGCGCGCTATGCAATCTTGCTAAAGGTTTCAGAATGTTTGCGCTGGCTGAATCCCATAAAGTAGAAGCATATTATATAACTGACTGTATATGGCATGAAGAATGTTTTCTAGCATGCATTTCAGAAAATGCTTGATTTTTTGACAACTGGAATATTTTTTGGATATTCTTTGCATAGGTAAGCTACGTGATCGGACCATGATAAGTTGTTATCAATGACAACACCCAAAACTCATGTGTTTTTACTTCTTCGATTTTTTTTCACTAGAAACAATATTTGAAATAAATCAGCAGGCATATTTTGACGTTTTTGTCTACTAGTAATGACCATGCATTTAGTTTTTTTTTGTTTGTTTGTTATTTTGTTTGTTTGTTTGTTGTTGTTTTGCATTAAGAGACATGTGATTATTTCCGTCCATTTGACGGCACTGTTTAAAACTATCTTGTAGATCGGACGTCACAACCTGCAAGCGAGTTGGTTAGAATGCAAAGTGTCATCAGCAAATAATTCGCAGTCACATCGAATACGTAGCGTAAATCATTTATATAGATCGAAAGAGTAAAGGGCCAAGAACGACCTTGTGAACACTATATTTTATCTGTGCAAATCTGATTTTGAGGAATTAACACATACATATCTGTTTCGTCAGAACAATAGAAATAAGGTATTTTCGAAGTCCATGATATTTTTGGTGTGTGTGTTTATTCATAGAGACATTGAGATGCAGACGCATGTAATCTTGTAGATCGGAGTCAACTTGCAAGCGGGTGTAGATGTGAGTTGTCCGCTAATATAACATGACGTAGCGTAAATCATTTATTTGTAAAGGTAGACATAAACTAGTGAAAAAATGGGAGACGTGAGCAGAGTCTAAGGGCTTTAGATGTTAATATCAAAAGCTTTACTAATCAATGGACACTCATGTAATTTCATTGTATTAAGTTCCCTTTGTCAATCATTGGTAAGCCGTGTGGCAGAGTTACAAACCTGACTCTTAGGAGAATCAATTATATTTGTTTAAATGGTAACTAAATACTTTGGGTATGTTTTTGAGCTTTGAAAGAAATGACAAACGTCGGTCTTGTTACAATTGGACAGATCCAGTTTTGAGCACAACTTTGCTTGTTTGAAACATTCGGAACATTTTCTCTATACATAGGTTATATATGTAAGTAAGAGAGTCTGTTATGACTGTGCAGACAACTTGATTATATTGGGATCCAAGTCGTAAATATCTTTGGTTTTCGATTGTTTCTGTGACATTAAGTATGCAAATACTTCGGGTATTGTTATGTAAGGAATTGACACGTAAGATTTAATATTCTTTGACTTACAATATTCAGTTACTAATTCTAGATCATTTTCTTCCCATTCATCAGTATTTATTAAGTTTTCAGCAATGTTAACAAAATAGTTGTTAACTGCGTCAGGGGTAATATCTTTATTGTTAAGTTGTGTTTATTATTTATTAAGTTTTCAGCAATGTTAACAAAATAGTTGTTAACTGCGTCAGGGGTAATATCTTTATTGTTAAGTTGTGTTTGTGAATACCCTTTGTTTGTCAATTTGTTGATTGCATTCCAAATAGTTCTTGAGTCTTTTTTTTTATTGGATACCATCTCTTGAAAATATTTATACTTTGCTTTTCGCTTCATTGACTTCACAAAAAGTCTCTGTTTTGCAAAACCAACGTCGTTTTTTGCTTTTAAAAGTTCTCTGATGTGTATTTCTTTATCTTTTTCCTTTGATATCCACGGCGGTTTAAGATGCTATTTTACTCGTTTAGCTCTGATGGGTGCATGTTTATTGTAGATATTGGAAAATACATTAATCCAAACATTTGTTGCTTTTTCAGGATCGGTATAATGGTATATTTGGGACAGAGGAGAATGTAGCAGGTCAGATAAAAAATCATTTTCGTTAAATCTTTTAAAACACCTATATAGGATAGATTTATGACCTGGTTTTGGAATTTGTATCCCCCTTTTCCCCCAAGTAATACAAACTGGGGAGTGATCACTACACCCAGTCGCTGGAGAAGAGATTTCCGCAATGTTATGTTTAGATGTGACATAAATGTGGTCAATGAGAGTACTGGAATTAGTTGTAATTCGTGTTGGTCGATCCAATATCTGGTGTAAATTTAATGAGGTATACATTTCGGTCCATTGTTTTTGAGGCTTTAACAAGTCAATATTGAAGTCACCGAACATAAATATTTCTTCATTGTCAAGTAGAGCGGCATCCATCATTCCACTAAAGTTATCAAACCAATTTGATCTTTCAGCCGGATTTCGATATATGAATCCAACAAGTATGGGACTGATATGCTTTATTTTTATTTCTAGCCATACTGATTCGACACCAAACTGTTCCAGATTCCCTTTCTGTTTTATAGTTATCGACTGATTATAATAAACTAACAAACCTGTGTCCATTTTAGCTTTTGGATCTAGGCGTATAACTTTATAGCCAGGCACAGCTATATCAGAATCTAATGTACAGTCTGTTAATCGTGATTCTGAAAAACAAAACAGATGAAAGGGATTCCCGGAATTTTCTAAGATCGCTGATATATCAGTTAGCTTGCTTAATACACGGTTAATATTTAGATAGCCAATCCAGAGTCCTTCTTTACAAGGCCAGGTACTCAATGTAGACATAATGAGAACTAATGAACGAGAACGAATGAATAAGAGATTAATAAGCACGACTAGAAACAACCACGCACAAACTTATCGAGGGGTACAAAATTCAAAGAAATATTGAAATAGTTTTAGTAAAGAGATAACTGATTGAATTATAGAAAGTTCACAATAGCTCCAAAACACTGAAATCAAGATTAAGCATACAAATTTCAATCACAAAAACATTAAATTAACTTTAACTATTATGTGTAGTGAATTATCGACGAGTCCAAAAACAGCCGGCAATTGAAAGATCAGTTTCTTCGAAAGCAGTTCAGGCAAACAATTACAGCACTACCTCTACACATTCTGTTGATGAATATTCATCCACCCACCCACCAACCCGCCCACCCACTAGCAGCAACAATGATAAGAATACTGGGGAGTAAAGGGATGGTAGGGACAAGGCAGAAGAGGGGAATGAGGGCTGGGGGAAATGGAATGGAAAGGATTCATTTGTTTTTCACGATCAGGGCAATAAATATAACATAGTATATATTACATGCAAATCCATTACTGTTACATGAACAAATGGCATTGAAATACATACGTTCTTGTCCCCACACAAGAAAACACGAGGTACTAGGTTTTAAAAGCTTGCTGTTGTGCTAGAATTTGAGAGGCCATATTGTTTATTAGCTGCCCAGCAAAAGGATTAAGCAGATCCCCTTTGATGGGCAGGGGGGTCGGCACATGGATATTGGAGTACTTCAGGACTGTTGTACATTCTGCTGGCAAAAGTTGTGTCCTCAATATTGGGAACACTTTTTTCGTGACTGGGAAACAGAGGAGAAATCCTTTGCATGTTATGATGCATGTGATTAATTTCCTGTTTGTTTACACCGGAATAGGAGACCATTGAAATTTGAGGATACTGCATGGCTCTCTCATTAACATTAACAGGGAGAGGAAACAGGTATGGAAAGGCCGGTTGCTGGGAGAAGGACTTCTGTCTTAGGTCTCTAGGGTGAGAGAGTTGAGGGGCCGGGCCATGGTGGTGGGGAGAGGACAGCTCTCTGATGGCTTCAGGATAGAGGAATGGGTGGGACGGGGCTCCCTGGAGAGAGTCGGAATTATCCTTTATGTCCCCTGAGCGAGGGAGATGGAGGGGAGGGGTATGATGATGGGGAAAAGACTTCTGTCGGAAATCCTGCGGATAAGGGAAACAGATAGATAGATAGATAGATAGATAGATAGATAGATAGATAGATAGATAGATAGACACATAGGTAGACAGATTGACAGAGACAGACAGACAGACAGATAGAGAGACAACTGTGTATGTATACTGGACAAACGAAGAAATAAGTTGTGAGGGAAACGGATGGAGGCTAACAAGTTCTCCATGGTTACGTCAATGTCTTGGCAAGGAATAATACAGCTAAATAATTGGGGTAGTGACAGAAATACAACGGAAATTTAAAAAAAAAGAAAAGAAAAACCAGGCGGTACATTATAAGCAGCTTCATTCGTTGTATATCAACGCGCGCACGCGCGCGCGCACGCACGCACACACACACACACACACACACACACACACACACACACACACACACACACACACACACACACACACACACACGCACGCACGCACGCACCAAACAACAAGTAAACGAAAAAACGACTGAATAAATAAATAAACAAACAAACAATAAAAAAAAAACCCGAGGCAAGGTTATTTGACAACCAACTGTAGACGCAGGTACAGGACGCTTTGTGTCAACAAGGCAGTAACACCACCACTCTGCCGAACGTTGCTTCATCGGTGAAGACACAGGCAAACAAACAGGCGAAGCTGTGTGTATTTTGGAGATTACAGGCCAGACACAGGCAAACAAACAGCGAAGCTGTGTGCATTTTGGAGATTACAGGCCAGTCACAGGCAAACAAACAGGCGAAGCTGTGTGCATTTTGGAGATTACAGGCCAGCACAGGCAAACAAACAGGCGAAGCTGTGTGCATTTTGGAGATTACAGGCCAGGACACAGGCAAACAACAGGCGAAGCTGTGTGATTTGGAGATTACAGGCAGTCACAGGGAAACAAACAAGCGAAGCTGTGTGCATTTTGGAGATTACAGGCCAGACACAGGCAAACAAACAGGCGAAGCTGTGTGCATTTTGGAGATTACAGGCCAGTCACAGGCAAACAAACAGGCGAAGCTGTGTGCATTTTGGAGATTACAGGCCAGACACAGGCAAACAAACAGCGAAGCTGTGTGCATTTGGAGATTACAGGCCAGACACAGGCAAACAAACAGGCGAAGCTGTGTGCATTTTGGAGATTACAGGCCGGTCCCATCGACCAGGAAATCAATCGTACGTCTTCCAAACGGGAATAACAAGACTTTGTGAAAAGCTGACATTCTCACCAAATCTGTGCGCACACATTTATCCCGCGGGTTCGTCTAGACCCACACACAGGCAACCACGCACGCGCACACATAAACACACGACCACAAACACACACGCACACGCCGCACGCGCGCGCGCACACACACACACACACACATACACGCGCGCGTGCGCGCGCGCGCGCGCGCACACACACACACACACACACATACGGGTGTGGGTGTATGCGTGTGTGTGTGTATGTGTGTGTATGAGAGTGAGAGAGAGAGTGCGTGAGGTGTGTGTATGCGCACGCGTGTGTGTGTGTGTGTTTGTGTGTGTTTGTGTGTGTGTGTGGGGTGTGTGTGTGTGTGTGTGTGTGTGTGTGTGTGTGTGTGTGTGTGAGAGAGAGAGAGAGAGAGAGAGAGGAGGAGAGAGAAGAGTATGTGGGGGTGGGGGAAGGGGGTGCGCGCGTGCACCCATACATCCGTTTCTTATGTGCATATGAATGTCACAGCAACCCACTCCCCTTCAACAACACACTCCCCTTCAACAACACACTCCCTTCAACAACACACTCCCCTTCAACAACACACTCCCTAACCTTCCACAACCCCATCCACTTCACACACACACACAACACACACACCCCACACACACACGAAAACACAGGTCACACGCACACAGCGGTACCTTCATGTTTCCCAGTCGTCTTGTTCTGTCTTGAACCAGCAGCTTTTTGATCAGATCTCTGAAACAAAAGGAAAGATGATATGCAGCTTCAATTGGAACAATATCAAGCTGATCTCTGAAACAAAAGGAAAGATGATATGCAGCTTCAATTGGAACAATATCAAGCTGATCTCTGAAACAAAAGGAAAGATGATATGCAGCTTCAATTGGAACACCATCAAGCTATAGTGGAATGATAACACTTAAAAAAAAAAAAAAACGCCGCTATGGTTTTCTCTAATAATAGTGATTACGATAAATTCATCATTTTTCTTTACAATATTAAAAAAAACTAACAAACAAACAAACAAACAAACAAAAACTATAGCCGCTGTGCCTTCTTGTTAAAATAAACGTCCGCTATGGTTTTCTCTAATAATATGATTACGATAAATTCCATATATTTTCTTTACAACATTAAAAAAAAAGACTATAGCCGGTGTGCTTTCATTTAGTAATAAACTTACGATAAATTCATGGTTTTTCTTTACAACCGCTGTGCCTTCTCGTTATAATAAACTTACGATAAATTCCATACATTTTCTTTACAACATTTAACAAAGACTCTAGCCGGTGTGCTTTGATGTAATAATAAACTGACGATAAATTCATGGTGTTTCTTTACAACCGCTGTGCCTTCTCGTTATAATAAACTTACGATAAATTCCATACATTTCCTTTACAACATTAAACAAAGACTCTAGCCGGTGTGCTTTGATGTAATAGTAAACTGACGATAAATTCATGATTTTTCTTCACAATATTAAAAAAAAGCTATAACCGCTGAGCTTTTTTGAAGTAATAAACTGAAAATGAATTAATTATTTTTCCTCCAGACATTTGAAAAAACAGAATACAGCCGCTGATCTTTCTTGTAATATTAAGCTTACTTTAAATTCATGATTTTTCTTTATTCTTTTTCGGTTAGAGCTCTTGTGTGCACATGCGTTTTGTCTTGTGATTCGTTTGTCTGCATTTCCTTGGCGGTGCGCTATGAATGACATTTACAATCTGTTCAGATTTCCGCCTGCAGTCGCCTCCCTTTGCATTAGAGCTCCTAAGTTAACCATCGGTAAGATATTTGAGTGAGTATGTGACCGTTCTTGATCCTAACATGAAGGGACCCATATTCCGTCTTCGGGGAGGCTGATTAAACACCAAACCAGCGTGTATGTGTCTTAGTATGAAGTGTTTTTTTTTTTCTTCATGCTCTGCTGTCAAGGTGGACACAGGGGACAGGATATCAAACAACAAAAACAAAAAAGAAATAAATAGGGAGG
>CM065741.1:51584369-51624369 GCA_033310375.1 Conus canariensis | reverse complement strand
TCAATTAAAGCGCTACGTCAACAGTACTGTGCTAAAACTTTTCTTCAATGCACACATAATGTCACGTATCAATTACGCCTCAACAGTGTGGGACGGCAGTAGTGACGTCCACCAAAAAAGGCTGAATTCTCTCCATAGACGTGCAGCAAAGCTACTCCATCCAGCTGTATCTCTAACAACAGACGAAAAACTAAAAGCGCTGAACATACTTCATCTGAATAGGCGATTGGAATTCAACAAGGCATCATTTATGTTTACAATCTTGACAGATACTATGCCATGTTATATCAATGCCCTTTTTACAAGATCGAACAGCTTTTCTGGCTCGACGAAATTCCTTCTTCCCTACCCACGCACTGATCTATACAAAACAAGCCTAGCTTACTCTGGACCATATGTCTGGAACTCACTTCCACCGAATCTACAAAACATGAATACTTTAAAACTTTTCAAGGAACATTTGCATAAACATTTTATGTCTCAGTAATTTAATTATTCGATTACAATGATTAGCGTCCATTCGCAATGTCTTCTGTGAACCATACTTTGAATAAAATCGTCTAAACATAAAACCTACTCCGTTAAAATCGCTCATCCCCACTCCCACTCTGTCCACCATCCCTTTTCTCCTCCCCCTATCTACCATTCTCCTCTTCCCCACCCTCCTCTGACCTCTCTCTCTGTAGTTTTGTTTGTTTGTTTGTAAGTTTCCTTCTGTTTCACCATCCCCCATCTCATTAGTACTTTTATGAATAGTTTGCTTATCATTGTAGAATTAGATTACCATGTTGCTATGTTGAATTGTCAGTATGAATGATATGTGCTGAAATAATGTATGCATGACAAGGACAGATTGTAAGACTAGGCTTTGGCCTAAAATCTCCATCCTTGTGTATTAAAGATCAATCAATCAATCAATCTCTCTCTCTCTCTCTCTCTCTCTCTCTCTCTCTCTCTCTGTATCTCCGTGTGTGTGCGTGTGTGTGTGTGCGTGTGTGTGTGTGTGTGTGTGTGTGTGTGTGTGTGTGTGTGTGTGTGCGTGCGTGCGTGCGTGCGTACGTGTGTGCGTGCGTGCGTGCGTGCGTACGTGTGTGCGTGCGTGCGTGCGTTCGTTCGTGTGTATGTGTGTGTATGTGTGAGTGTGTGTGTGTGTGTGTGTGTGTGTGTGTGTGTGTGTGTGTGAGTGAGTGAGTGAGTGTGTGTGTGTGTGTGTGTGTGTGTGTGTGTGTGTGTGTGTGTGTGTGTGTGTGTGTGTGTGTGTGTGTGTGGTGTCGTGCACGAGTATGGATACCGGACAGTCAGTGGCTAATTCCGTCACTGACAAGAACCATTTCTGACCGGCTGTCCACGCTGCTGGCCTGATAACTAGGGGTTTGAACCACCATGTGTACGGGAAACTTGAGGACCCGTCTCCTCCGTGGTCTCTCCTTCTCTCCGTCTCCCCCCCCCCCCCCCACCTCCCCTTTCTCTGACCCCCTCATTCCAGTATCTCCTGTCTACTTTTTCTGTGTGACGTCTTCCTCCCTCCACCTACCCTACCCTCCCCCCTCTCTCCAATCCTCTTCATCTTTTTCGTCCCCTCCTCTTTCTTTGTCTATCACTCAATCTCTCTGTGTGTCTCTCCCATTTTCTGTCTTCTTCCTGTCTCTCTCTCTCCCTCTCTCTCTCTCTCTCTCTCTCTCTCTCTCCCTCTCTCCCCCCCCTCTCTCTCTGTTTAGCTGTATCTCTCTCATTCTCCATCTAGATTCAGCAGACATTGTCCATGTACGTTGTCTACATGGAAAAACTCGTCTTCGCTGTGTGTCACTAGCACACATGCCCGCGAAAAGCTGAGTAAGATAAGAGAAGGCGTATTGCAGTGGCACACATCGTAACAAAGCTGAACAGTTACCGCTTCACAAGCTAGAATGGGTTCGTTATGCTCTGTTCTGATGTTGCTGAAACAGACCTGTCTTGTCTTTCCTTGTAATATGTCACATGATTTATGACAACATTTTATGTCGAATTAATAAGCAGTGCACTTCATCCCTCAGTGACCTTCATCCCTCAGTGACCTTCATCCCTCAGTGACCTTCATCCCTCAGTGACCTTTCTAAACTGGATACAACATGAAGAATGTCCCCACGGTCTTGGTACACCGACCTTAGATGCAAACAAAGGCTTTCATTCACATCCTGGAACTTTTTCGTTGGGTAAATACATGCTCCTACGATCGACCTTATATACCGTAAAGTATTACCGTAACATATGATGATATTGCTCAATAATAACCCATAACTCGTCGTGTCGGGGTCACAAGACCTTTAGGAAAAGTTCCCAAGGTTCTTGAGGTCTGGAAGTATCCCTCCCCCCCCTCCCCCACCCCCGCCTCATTCTTTGTGTCTCTCCTCCTTTTTTGTCTTCCTCTCTCTCCTCTCTCTCTCCTCTCTCCTCCTCCCCACCTCATCCCTTTCCCCTATGCTTCCTCTTCCCCTTCTACTCCCCCCCCCCCCCCCTTCTTCCAACCACACTATGTCCATGACTGTGAATGCACCCAGGGGGGATAATCAATCAGAAGTATTCACGGTTCCGCCTGACCACGGGGTTGTCTCCCGATGGGGTTCATTCAGAGATGTCGGTGATGAAGTGTACGTGTCCGTGCAAGTGTATGCCTACCTACGTGCGTGCGAGCGAGCACACATGCGTACGTGCGTATGTCTGTGTGTGTATGCAGGAAGAAGAACGAGAATGACTGATAAGACTCTCTCTCTCTCTGTCTCTCTGTCTCTGTCTCTCTCTCTCTCTCTCTTCTGTCTGTCTGTCTGTCTGTCTGTCTGTCTGTCTGTCTCTCTCTCTCTCTCTCTCTCTCTCTCTCTCTCTCTCTCAAGAAAGAAAGAAAGAAAGAAGGAAAGAAAGAAAGAAACAGCTAGTGTTACATTCAATCAGTTGTCAAGGTGATCTGCTGTCGTGTACCTGCGTAAGAATGTGAATGAGGAAGCGGGAGGGGGCACTCGAGGGGGCGGCGGAGGGGGGGGGGGTGAGGGAGGGAGGAAGCTGTTGGCACGAGTTGTGGGCGAGGGGTGGCGGGAGGGAGAACGGAGGGGTGGGGTGGGCGATTGATTTTACCGAGTTGTGTTCAAACATGTCCCTTGTCTAAAGGGCTTAATTGCTTAACGGACAATCTCTCTGTCTCTCTCTGTCTCTCTGTCTCTGTCTGTCTGTCTCTCTCTCTCTCTCTCTGTTTCTGTCTCTCTCTCTCTCTCTCTCTCTCTCTCTCTCTCTCTCTCTCTCTCCACCCCCCCCCCCCCTAATCTACGTGCAATTCCTTCCTTCCTACGATCTCAAA
This sequence comes from Conus canariensis, assembly GCA_033310375.1. NCBI lineage: Eukaryota > Metazoa > Mollusca > Gastropoda > Neogastropoda > Conidae > Conus > Conus canariensis. Next base: position 51,621,044 of record CM065741.1, on the reverse strand, counting down.
CCTCTTCCCGACTCCCACCCCTACCCCGTCGCTTCCACCCCTTTCCCCGCCATCGCCTGCTTTTTTCTCATTCTGTCAGCAGGTAAACAGGCCACGACAGGTGGGCACACTGTCAGCAGGTAAACAGGCCACGACAGGTGGGCACACTGTCAGCAGGTAAACAGGCCACGACAGGTGGGCACCATGTCAGCAGGTAAACAGGCCACGACAGGTGGGCACACTGTCAGCAGGTAAACAGGCCACGACAGGTGGGCACACTGTCAGCAGGTTAACAGGCCACGACAGGTGGGCACCATGTCAGCAGGTAAACAGGCCACGACAGGTGGGCACACTGTCAGCAGGTAAACAGGCCACGACAGGTGGGCACACTGTCAGCAGGTAAACAGGCCACGACAGGTGGGCACCATGTCAGCAGGTAAACAGGCCACGACAGGTGGGCACCATGTCAGCAGGTAAACAGGCCACGACAGGTGGGCACACTGTCAGCAGGTAAACAGGCCACGACAGGTGGGCACCATGTCAGCAGGTAAACAGGCCACGACAGGTGGGCACCATGTCAGCAGGTAAACAGGCCACGACAGGTGGGCACCATGTCAGCAGGTAAACAGGCCACGACAGGTGGGCACACTGTCAGCAGGTAAACAGGCCACGACAGGTGGGCACCATGTCAGCAGGTAAACAGGCCACGACAGGTGGGCACACTGTCAGCAGGTAAACAGGCCACGACAGGTGGGCATCATGTCAGCAGGTAAACATGCCACGACAGGTGGGCACCATGTCAGCAGGTAAACAGGCCACGACATGTGGGCACACTGTCAGCAGGTAAACAGGCCACGACAGGTGGGCACCATGTCAGCAGGTAACAGGCCACGACAGGTGGGCACCATGTCAGCAGGTAACAGGCCACGACAGGTGGGCACCATGTTAGCAGGTAAACAGGCCACGACAGGTGGGCACCATGTCAGCAGGTAAACAGGCCACGACAGGTGGGCACCATGTCAGCAGGTAAACAGGCCACGACAGGTGGGCACCATGCCTCATTCTGTCAGCAGGTAAACAGGCCACGACAGGTGGGCACCATGCCTCATTCTGTCAGCAGGTAAACAGGCCACGACAGGTGGCACCATGCCTCATTCTGTCAGCAGGTAAACAGGCCACGACAGGTGGGCACCATGCCTCATTCTGTCAGCAGGTAAACAGGCCACGACAGGTGGCACCATGCCTCATTCTGTCAGCAGGTAAACAGGCCACGACAGGTGGGCACCATGCCACATTCTGTCAGCAGGTAAACAGGCCACGACAGGTGGCACCATGCCTCATTCTGTCAGCAGGTAAACAGGCCACGACAGGTGGGCACCATGCCACATTCTGTCAGCAGGTAAACAGGCCACGACAGGTGGGCACCATGCCACATTCTGTCAGCAGGTAAACAGGCCACGACAGGTGGGCACCATGCCTCATTCCGTCAGCAGGTAACAGGCCACGACAGGTGGGCACACTGTCAGCAGGTAAATAGGCCACGACAGGTGGGCACCATGCCACATTCTGTCAGCAGGTAAACAGGCCACGACAGGTGGGCACCATGTCAGCAGCTAAACAGGCCACGACAGGCGGGCACCATGTCACAGTCTGGAACCAGCACCAGGCAGAACATGGACCCGCTGCCTGGCTGACCACCCGTAAGTACGAGGAAGCCACGTGGGAGGGTTTGTTGGAACGAGTTCATGGACAAGGATTAAACAACAACAACAACAACAACAACAACAACAACAACAAACCGAGCTGCCGGTCAGTCTAATCGCTTCCTCAGATAGCCTCGGCCAGTAAAAACTGTGAGAGTGACAATACCCTCGACTGCTATACATTTCTGTTGTGTTCGGAGTTTGGCAGGCTGGGAGAGGGTGTGTGTGTGTGTGTGTGGGGGGGGGGGGGGGGGGGGGGGGGGGGGGGGTTGTTGTTGTTGTTGTGTGTTGTTGTCGTTGTTGTTGTTGATGTTGTCTTTAGTTTTCTGTACAATCTTAATGTCTTATTTATTCAAGTTTAAAAGGCTGTGCCAGTCTTGAATAAAAGTTACTCTGTGTTAGGTTTTCTTATAGGAGCAAAAGTCACCCCACTTGTTTACTGTTTACTGTTTATTGTTTACTGTTCCCTGCCTCATTTCATTTTCAATTTCGTTTCGATTAAATCAAGGTTATTTGTATTTGTTTCTGTCCGTCTTTGAGTTTGTCTTTTGATCTCCCTTGCATCCTTGGGTGGATCCTCAAGCGTAGGCTCAAAGATTGTTTCCTACATTTTATACTGTTTGCATAATGTCTTTAGTTTTTCAGCAATTTTTTTCCTCCCCACACTTTCGTTTGGTTTCATTTACTACCCTTCGCTGGCTGCTTTGGGGGTGCTGTTGGATTCTTTTTGAACCCTTGGTGGTGAGTACACCACGGTATTGTGGACTGTGGTGTGTCTCTATTTGACGCCAGGAGCACAAACACAACCAGTCATGTCTCCCTGATGAGTTCCGATCCAGCGGACGAAAGGCCTCAGAGCAGGCAATACAAATAGATCTACCTTCGAAGGGGATTACGATTGTTCTCTCATGCAGCCAGTGAAGAGTTTTCATATCTATAATATGTTTTCTTAATTTTATGTTCCCACTTTCTCCATCTTCAACCCCCCCCCCCCCCCCCCCCCGCCCCCCCGACACCCTAAGTCCAAATCTTTTCCAAGTCATTACTATGAAGACAGTTGAGTTGTTGGCCTGCGCTTGTGTTTTCCCCCACTATTAGATTGTTCGTCTTTGTATTTGTCTGACTTTATTCAAGTTTAAAAGGCTGTGCCAGTCTTGAATAAAAGTTATTCTGTGTTAGGTTTTCTTATGGGAGGAAAAGTTACCCTACTTGTTTACTGCCTATTTAATAGTACAAAGAATAAAAGGTGTGGAGGTCATCCAGGGTGGAAGTGTGGATCTTGCTGGTAGAGGTCAGACCCGTTGTTGCCGGAGGTGGACCTGGTGTTGTGTGGTAGAGGTCAGACCCGTTGTTGCCGGAGGTGGACCTGGTGTTGTGTGGTAGAGGTCAGACCCGTTGTTGCCAGGTGGACCTGGTGTTGTGTGGTAGAGGTCAGAGACGTTGTTGCCTGAGGTAGATCTGGTGTTGTGAGGTAGAGGTCAGACCCGTTGTTGCCTGAGGTAGATCTGGTGTTGTGAGGTAGAGGTCAGACCTGTTGTTGCCTGAGATAGACCTGGTGTTGTGTGGTAGAGGTCAGACCCGTTGTTGCCAGGTGGACCTGGTGTTGTGAGGTAGAGGTCAGACCCGTTGTTGCCTGAGGTAGACCGGGTGTTGTGTGGTAGAGGTCAGACCCGTTGTTGCCAGGTGGACCTGGTGTTGTGAGGTAGAGGTCAGACCCGTTGTTGCCTGAGGTAGACCGGGTGTTGTGTGGTAGAGGTCAGACCCGTTGTTGCCAGGTGGACCTGGTGTTGTGAGGTAGAGGTCAGACCCGTTGTTGCCAGGTGGACCTGGTGTTGTGAGGTAGAGGTCAGACCCGTTGTTGCCAGGTGGACCTGGTGTTGTGTGGTAGAGGTCAGACCCGTTGTTGCCGGAGGCGGACCTGGTGTTGTGTGGTAGAGGTCAGACCCGTTGTTGCCAGGTGGACCTGGTGTTGTGTGGTAGAGGTCAGACCCGTTGTTGTCTGAGGTGGACCTGGTGTTGTGTGGTAGAGCTCAGACCCGTTGTTGCCAGGTGGACCTGGTGTTGTGTGGGACCGTTTTGTTACATCTATTTCATCGCGCGTTGCCAAGTTGATGCATTGGGGAGGCAGCTTGTTTGTGAATGTGATTTGCTGCGGGATATACCTTGACCAGGATACGGACCGTTTTGAATTGTAGTGGCAGTCCAATTGACTGCCTGTTTGTGATTTCGCGGGAGAGAGGAGGGTGGCTGCTATGATTTGGCACCGAATTATATGGAGTGGACAGCAAATTGTAGACTTCCCAAATATGTTAAGGGCCAACAGTCTTGTTTCCTTGGTACTGTGAAATAATCCATCATGATGTAGTTCCTGTCCAGGTGCACATTGTTGAGGATGAGGTTGGTGAATTTTGTATTCATCTGGTGGCAGGCTGATTTCAGATTTACGTTCAGTTCAGTATCGGCCTCTGTCAAATAGTGACGACCAAACGGGAGCATGACGGAGGATGTTTGTATGTGTGCATGTGAACAGACCACTGAGAACGTTTGAATGATATAACGCCAAGAGGTTTGGTGTGTGTGTGTGGGGGGGGGGGGGATACATGTTCGTGTGTCTGTGTATGGTGGGGGGGCAGAGAGAGAGAGAGAGAGAGAGAAGAGAGAGAGAAGGACAGACAGACAGAAAGACTGACAGACACGAAAACAGGGAGACAAGCATGTCGTCCTATCTAACTGTAACCGCACTACGCATCCCCCTTACTGTTACCCCCCCCCCCCCCCGAATCTCATTCTGTTTACCTTCCCCCCCCCCTCCTTCCCCTGTCCGACTTCTCCACACCCTCTCTCCTCCCTCTCCCTCCCTCTCTCCCTTTGTCTCCCCAGGTAATTACAAAGGTGAAAACAGCAGCTGGTAATCGCCAGCTAAACTCACCCGACTCTTGTTTATTTCGTTGTTTCTTTTTCCCTTTTTTCTTTTTTTCTTTTCTTTTCTTTTTTTTTGGAGGGGGTGGGGGGGTCATCGTGGGCCTTTTCCATGTACCCACCCGAAACAGTACCACCCTTGTTAGTGAGACGAAAGGAAAGTCCACAACGTACCCACACTAACGAGCCTTTGACGTCAGAGAGAGAGAGAGAGAGAGAGAGAGAGAGAGAGAGAGAGAGAGGGAGAGAGAGAGAGAGAGAGAGAGAGAGAGAGAGAGAGGAACAAAAAAAGACAAAACCACTTCGTCCTGTCTGCGTTCCATAATTCTATACGCACCTCCACATCCTTCTTATTATCTCCCCCAGACTCTCAATCTCTCTCTCCGCCTCCCCTCCTTCCCCTTGCTCCCCCCTTACTCTATCTCTCTCTCTTTCTCTCTCTTCCCTGACTTCTCTCTCTCTGTCAGCCCGTCGTCTTACAAATTACCGCAGTAACCCCAAAATCTCACGCCACTGTTTTTTCCCTGACATTATTTCTGTCTGTCCGTCTTCAACCTTTTCCGTGTATCCCTTAACTCTAGACAGTGCCTCTGTTGTTTTTCCCTGACATTATTTCTGTCTGTCCGTCTTCAGCCTTTTCCGTGTATCCCTTAACTCTAGACAGTGCCTCTGTTGTTTTTCCCTGACATTATTTCTCTGTCCGTCTTCAACCTTTCCGTGTATCCCTTAACTCTAGACAGTGCCTCTGTTGTTTTTCCCTGACATTATTTCTGTCCGTCTTCAGCCTTTCCCGTGTATCCCTAACTCTAGACAGTGCCTCTGTTGTTAGTGAAACGAAAGGTAAGTCCACAGGTTACCAACACTAACGACCGTTTGACGTCAGAGAGAGAGAGAGAGAGAGAGAGAGAGAGAGAGAGAGGTGGGGGGAGGAGAGAGAGACGGGAGAGGGGGGGGGGGGGGTAGAGGTACGCCGGTGGGTGAGGCAGGAAATATAACGGGGGACTGGAGTCGTACTAAAGTTCCTGGTTTACAGATGACAAACAACAACAACAACAAAATCCACGTGACGTGGAAAACAATTCATACACAAGCGTGTAGGCAGATTCTAACAGATACACTCATATACAAACCTGTGCCGGCATGCACAGCACACGCCTGCACAAGGACGCACACATACACACACGCTACACACACACACACACACACACACACACACACACACACACACACACACACACACACACACACACCAAATCTTGCGTGGTATCCACAACGGGCGAACGCTGAGGTTTCCACCTCCCAGTCGGGAAGAAATTCAAAGAAAGATGAATCATGTAGCCGTAATGACACTATGATATCTAAAAGCAATGGCCGCTATTACCTGTGACACAATCATATCTAAAAGCAATGACCGCTATTACCTGTGGGATTCACTAAGCAATGACCGCTATTACCTGTGGGATTCACTAAGCAATGACCGCTATTACCAGTGGATTCACTAAGCAATGACCGCTATTACCTGTGGGATTCACTAAGCAATGACCGCTATTACCTGTAGGATTCACTAAGCAATGACCGCTATTACCTGTGGGATTCACTAAGCAATGACCGCTATTACCTGTGGGATTCACTAAGCAATGACCGCTATTACCTGTGGGATTCACTAAGCAATGACCGCTATTACCTGTGACACAATGATATCTAAAAGCAATGACCGCTATTACCTGTGGGATTCACTAAGCAATGACCGCTATTACCTGTAGGATTCACATATGATGATATCTAAAAGCAATGACCGTTATTACCTGTAGGATTCACATGTGATAATATCTAAAAGTAATGACCGCTATTACCTGTGACACAATGATATATAAAAGCAATGACCGCTATTATCTGTGGGATTCACATGTCATAATATCTAAAAGCAATGACCGCTGTTACCTGTAGGATTCACATGTGAAAGCAATGACCGCTATTACCTGTGGGATTCACATGTCATAATATCTAAAAGCAATGACCGCTATTACCTGTGGGATTCACATGTGAAAGCAATGACCGCTATTACCTGTGGGATTCACATGTCATAATATCTAAAAGCAATGACCGCTATTACCTGTGGGATTCACATGTGAAAGCAATGACCGCTATTACCTGTGGGATTCACATGTCATAATATCTAAAAGCAATGACCGCTATTACCTGTGGGATTCACATGTGAAAGCAATGACCGCTATTACCTGTGGGATTCACATGTCATAATATCTAAAAGCAATGACCGCTATTACCTGTGGGATTCACATGAGAAAGCAATGGCCGCTATTATCTGTGGGATTCACATGTCATAATATCTAAAAGCAATGACCGCTATTACCTGTGGGATTCACATGAGAAAGCAATGGCCGCTATTATCTGTGGGATTCACATGTCATAATATCTAAAAGCAATGACCGCTATTACCTGTGGGATTCACATGTCATAATATCTAAAAGCAATGACCGCTATTACCTGTGGGATTCACATGTGAAAGCAATGACCGCTATTACCTGTGGGATTCACATGTCATAATATCTAAAAGTAATGACCGCTATTACCTGTGGGATTCACATGTGAAAGCAATGACCGCTATTACCTGTGGGATTCACATGTCATAATATCTAAAAGCAATGACCGCTATTACCTGTGGGATTCACATGAGAAAGCAATGGCCGCTATTATCTGTGGGATTCACATGTCATAATATCTAAAAGCAATGACCGCTATTACCTGTGGGATTCACATGTGAAAGCAATGACCGCTATTACCTGTGGGATTCACATGTCATAATATCTAAAAGCAATGACCGCTATTACCTGTGGGATTCACATGTGAAAGCAATGACCGCTATTACCTGTGGGATTCACATGTCATAATATCTAAAAGCAATGACCGCTGTTACCTGTAGGATTCACTAAGGAATGACCGCTATTACCTGTAGGATTCACTAAGCAATGACCGCTATTACCTGTGGGATTCACATATCATAATATCTAAAAGCAATGACCGCTGTTACCTGTAGGATTCACTAAGCAATGACCGCTGTTACCTGTAGGATTCACTAAGCAATGACCGCTGTTACCTGTAGGATTCACTAAGCAATGACCGCTATTACCTGTGGGATTCACATATCATAATATCTAAAAGCAATGACCGCTGTTACCTGTAGGATTCACTAAGCAATGACCGCTGTTACCTGTAGGATTCACTAAGCAATGACCGCTGTTACCTGTAGGATTCACTAAGCAATGACCGCTGTTACCTGTAGGATTCACTAAGCAATGACCGCTATTACCTGTGGGATTCACATATCATAATATCTAAAAGCAATGACCGCTGTTACCTGTAGGATTCACTAAGCAATGACCGCTGTTACCTGTAGGATTCACTAAGCAATGACCGCTGTTACCTGTAGGATTCACTAAGCAATGACCGCTGTTACCTGTAGGATTCACTAAGCAATGACCGCTATTACCTGTGGGATTCACATGTGCGACTACACACTACATACAGCTGGAAGGCAATGGGCGTGTGGGACTAACGGGGAGGGAGGGAGCCATGACACCTGAAAGGCAATGGGCGTGTGGGACTAACGGGGAGGGAGGGAGCCATGACACCTGAAAGGCAATGGGCGTGTGGGACTAACGGGGAGGGAGGGAGCCATGACACCTGAAAGGCAATGGGCGTGTGGGACTAACGGGGAGGGAGGGAGCCATGCAGGTTGGTTTCCATGATCTGATCATTTCTACACTGGATAATGGACTGTTTTCTCAGAGCAGTCTCCTGTCTTCAGAGCAGCCTAGCAGCTTTAGCACTGTAATGCTCATGTGATGAAAGAGAAAAAAAGGTCACAGAGTGACGTCCTATCTTCAGAGCAGCCTGACAGCTTTAGCACTGTAATGCTCATGTGATGAAAAAAAAGGTCACAAAGTGACGCATATTTAAACTCCATATGATGGTGAAAATCCCCCACCCCCACTCATCCATATTCCGTCTCTTCAAAAGTCAGCCGCCGTCTCTATTCTTGTATAGCTACCACCATGACATGATGTTTAAAAAAAAAGAAAAAAAAAAAAAAAGCAGCTCATTGTTATGTTCGAAGGTTAGGCTAGACATATCCGGCAACCATACAGCTGACCAACAAATCTATTCTATCTGAAAGGAATGTGTAGCTGTTAGCATGGTGTCAAAATAACAGACGCAATGTGATGAGTTATTTCTGTGTTTCTGTTCCAGCTCTTCAGGCGGTACCACCATCACGTCTCCCCCTTCCTTCCTCTCCTCCCCGCTGTCCTCACTCAGACCTGCTGTTTGTTCCCCCCCCTCCCCCCCCTACCAGCGGTAACGACAGCAGCAGTGCCGTGACCTTGACATCATCAAGCGTGTCACATGACAGCTACATCCAGGCCAAACGCCACAATAAGGAGTTTCCACTGATTCACTACATCATCCATGGAAGCGTTTTTTGTTTTTGTTTTTTTTTTTTTTTTTTTTTAGGCCGGAAGCGTTTTTTTTTTTTTTTTTTTTTTTTTTTTTAGGCCTACCATGAGTGTTAGTCAGCATTTCATGTCAAACAGATAACTGATCCAAAGAACAACTCCCACCAATTATCTCCCTTGTTTGGGGGGATTTCCACCTACGAAATCATTCACAATCTTCAAATACATGACCTTCCCCTGAGTTGACGTCACATTTCAGGCCTTTGCACTCACCCGTGACCCTATGTTTGCGTCAGGTGCAAGCCCCTGAATAGTCCCATTCCTTTGATTTTAATCTGTCTGCTGGGAACCACCTGGCTTGTGCCTTGATGGCCATTGAAAGAAAATGAGGAGAACCAACATTCAGAAACATGTCAGTCAACAACAACCACAACAACAACAACAACAACCCAGGGATTCACACACATACACACACACACACACACACACACACACACACACACACACACACACACACACACACACTCACACACACACACACACACACACACACACACACACACACACACACACACTTACACACACACACACACACACACACACACACACACACACACACACACACAGAGAGAGAGAGAGAGAGAGAGAGAGAGAGAGAGAGAGAGAGAGAGAGAGAGAGAGAGAGATCAACCAATCTAGAATCTTATTCGGCTTCTTTCCGTTTGAAACTCAGCTTTGCTGTGAACAAGACAGACGGTGTCTGTGAAAGTCAGCTTGGCTGTGAACAAGACAGACGGTGTCTGTGAAAGTCAGCTTTGCTGTGAACAAGACAGACGGTGTCTGTGAAAGTCAGCTTGGCTGTGAACAAGACAGACGGTGTCTGTGAAAGTCAGCTTTGCTGTGAACAAGACAGACGGTGTCTGTGAAAGTCAGCTTGGCTGTGAACAAGACAGACGGTGTCTGTGAAGGCTAAAGGTCAAACAGGAATAATTTCTGAATTATAATCAGCCATAATTTTCGCCCCCCACGCACCAGCAGTAGTGACGCCGTGTGATTGGTAGAGAGATACTTTGGCATTTTCACGTTTCCCCACTCACATTAAGGCGCGGTGGCTGGCCTCGATCAGAAGCGTTTAACGGAACACATCTCAGACATACGTCATTAAAAGTTCGTACAGATTGGGCTCTCTCTCTCTCTCTCTCTCTCTCTCTCTCTCCTCTGAGAAGTCATCTGCTCTTTACTTAAATGACAAAAAGGTTGAAGAAACTAATAGCCATAAAATTCTTGGAGTTGTCATTGATAATAATTTTTCATGGTCGGATCAAATGACAAGGATATGTAACATTATTTCTAAAAAGATGTATCAACTCTCTAAAGTGAAAAAAATTCTTGAATTTACACAGTCGAAAAATGTTCTTCTGTGCTTACATAGAATCTTACATAAATTGTGTTTCAACTGTTTGGGATTCAGCAAGCAATAATATCATGAAACCTCTAGTAAGTCTACATAGACGAGCCTTGAAATTGGTTCTTTTAAAGCCGTCGCCTCTTCTAGCTTCTGATTATAAGGTATTGAATATTTTGCAATTAAAATGTAATTAGAGTATGACAAAGCTGTTTTCATGTTCAAAATATTATCCGGAAGAGCCCCACACTCCCTGACTAATATGTTTCCGACAAAGAGTAATAACCATTCGTCTAGGATAGTACCACCGCGTCCTAGAATTGATCTTTTTAAAACTAGTCTGACTTACTCAGGGAGTTGTTTGAGGAATGCCATTATTAATAAAGATCGCCGTTAATATCAGTCTCAACGTGTTCAAAGAAAGATGTCACTCGTTATTAATAACTGAATTAGAAAACAAAATTCCATGAGTCGGGTTTGTTATCCCATGTTGATCCTTCTTCTTTTCTCTTGTTGTTTTGATGTAGGATTGGGGGAGGGTGGCATCGTTGTTTTGCTGTGATGGGTATTTCTGGTGTTTACAGCTCATTCTCTTTTATTGCATGACTTGGTTTTGATACGACTCTTCTTTCACTGTATTTTTGTCGTTTCGTGATGTGGCAAATTTTGGTATGCTTTCTCTCTCTCTCTCTCTCTCTCTCTCTCTCTCTCTCTCTCTTCATGCTTCTTATTTGTCTCACCCGATGTGCGAAGACTGATTGTTTTTTCACTCGAACGGTTCCCATGCGCGCTGTCGTGTGACTAGTCTTCACAACCAAATGTTTGAAAGTACGTGCTATCCACTTTGGTTGAACAACCGTGATTTCTCTCTCTCTCTCTCTCTCTCTCTCTCTCTCTCTCTCTCTCTCTCTCTCTCTCTCTCTCTCTTTGGCTGGCTGGCTGGCTGGCTGTCTCTGTCTGTCTGTCTGTCTCTCTCTCTCTCTCTGTCACTCTCTCTCTCTCTCTCTCTCTCTCGTTTTGTCATCCCATGTTGATCTTCTTCTTTCTCTTGTTGTTTTGACGTCGGGGAGGGTGTGTGTGTGTGTGTGTGTGTGTGTGTGTGTGTGTGTGTGTGTGTGTGTGTGTGTGTGTGTGTGTGTGTGTCTGTGTGTGTGTGTGTGATGTATATGGCATTGTTGTTTGCTTCTACGATGGGCATTTCTGGTGTTTTCAGCTCTTTCTTTTTCATTGCATGACTTGATTTTGGTACGACTCTTCTATCATTGTATTTTGTCGTCTGTGATGTGGCCATTTTTGATATGATATCTCTTCTTCTTCTTCTTCTTCTTCTTCTTCTTCTTCTTCTTCTTCTCTCTCTCTCTCTCTCTCTCTCTCTCTCTCTCTCTCTCCTCTCTCTCTCTCTCTCTCTCCCCTTGTGTAAGAGACTCCGTCTCTTTATTCTGTGTCTCTACTTCCCCACCCACCCCTCTCTCTCTTTGTGTCGCTCTCCGTCCCTCCCTCTCTCCCACACTCTCTTCCTCTAGTTACATTATGCATTCTATTATTCTAAATTGCTGTGTATTCATTGTTGTTTATGAGTTTATATGCAGTTCTGTGCAATGATTCCGTCCATATATTTAGATACCTTGTTCGAGGGCTGGATGAAAAAAAGCCACTGACTTGTGCTTATTCCTTTCCCTCATTAAATATTTCGTTCGTTCGTTCGTTCTCTCCGCGCGCGCGCGCTCGTGTATGTGTGTGTGTGTGTGTGTGTGTGTGTGTGTGTGTGTGTGTGTGTGTGTGTGTGTGTGTGTGTTGGGGCGGCACTTGTACATGACTCAGGGGATGCACGCGTTTGAGTAGCAACACCACACACACACACACACACACACACACACACACACACACACACACACACACACACATACACACACACACACACACACGGGCGCGCGCGCGCACTACAACAAACAAACTTTTCCCCATCACCTTCAACCCAAACACCCATCCCATTCCCCCCTCCCACACTTTCCCCTTCCCACCCTCACACCTCCCCATCATCCAATCCTACACCACTCCTCCTCCCTCCCCTTCACTCCTCCCCACCTCCACCCCCCACCCTCCTCAACCCACCCCAGCCCCGACCCACACTCACCGATCCAGAACCTTTTTGGCGAAGCCGAAGTCGGTGATCTTGAGGTGGCCGTCGCGGTCCAGGAGGAGGTTCTCCGGCTTAAGGTCCCGGTAGACCACCTTGCGGGAGTGGAGGTAGTCCAGGGCGCAGATGATCTCCGCGGCGTAGAAGATGCTGGCCGGGATGCTGAAGCGCCCTTTGCTCCGGAGGTAGGAGAAGAGCTCTCCGCCGGGCACGTACTCCATCAGCATGTAGAGGAAGGTGGCGTCCTTGTGCGACCACATCCTGGTGGGCAGAGAAAGGGAGACAACTGACAGAGGAAGAACGTTAGAAGGTCATGTGTCGGATCGAACACCGGAAGTGTGAACGTTAGAACATGGATGCGGTTGACACACACCGGAAGTGTGAACGTTACAAACATGGATGAGGTTGACACACCGGAAGTGTGAACGTTAAAAACATGGATGTGGTTGACACACCGGAAGTGTGAACGTTAAAAACATGGATGAGGTTGACACACCGGAAGTGTGAATGTTACAAACATGGATGAGGTTGACACACCGGAAGTGTGAACGTTAAAAACATGGATGAGGTTGACACATCGGAAGTGTGAACGTTACAAACATGGATGATCAACGATAACCACTGAAGAAAGGTCCGACGACACAAGATGACGAACACCAAGATGAACATATTCGACACAAGATGAAGGACTCCAAGATGAACATATACGACACAAGATGACGGACTCCAAGATGAACATATCGACGACACAAGATGACGAACACCAAGATGAACATATTCGACACAAGATGAAGGACTCCAAGATGAACAAATACGACACAAGATGACGGACTCCAAGATGAACATATTCGATGACACAAGATAACGAACACCAAGATGAAAATATTCGACAGAAGATGTCGAACATCAAGATGAACATATTCGACACAAGATGACGAACACCAAGATGAACATATTCGACACAAGATGAAGGACACCAAGATGAACATATTCGACACAAGATGACGGACACCAAGATGAACATATTCGACGACACAAGATGGCGAACACCAAGATAAACATATTCGACACAAGATGACAGACTCCAAGATGAACATATTCGACGACACAAGATGACGGACTCCAAGATGAACATATTCGACACAAGATGACGGACTCCAAGATGAACATATTCGACACAAGATGACGGACACCAAGATGAACATATTCGACACAAGATGACGGACACCAAGATGAACATTTTCGACACAAGATGACGGACTCCAAGATGAACATATTCGATGACACAAGATGACGAACACCAAGATGAACATATTCGACACAAGATGACGAACACCAAGATGAACATATTCGACACAAGATGACGAACACCAAGATGAACATATCCGACACAAGATGACGAACACCAAGATAAACATATTCGACACAAGATGACGGACTCCAAGATGAACATATTCTACACAAGATGACGGACTCCAAGATAAACATATTCGACGACACAAGATGACGAACACCAAGATGAACATATTCGACAGAAGATGACAAACACCAAGATGAACATATTCGACACAAGATGACGAACACCAAGATGAACATATTCGACACAAGATGAAGGACACCAAGATGAACATATTCGACACAAGATGACGGACTCCAAGATGAACATATTCGACGACACAAGATGACGAACACCAAGATGAACATATTCGACACAAGATGACGGACTCCAAGATGAACATATTCGACGACACAAGATGACGGACTCCAAGATGAACATATTCGACACAAGATGACGGACTCCAAGATGAACATATTCGACACAAGATGACGAACACCAAGATGAACATATTCGACACAAGATGACGAACACCAAGATGAACATATTCGACACAAGATGAAGGACACCAAGATGAACATATTCGACACAAGATGACGGACTCCAAGATGAACATATTCGACGACACAAGATGACGAACACCAAGATGAACATATTCGACACAAGATGACGGACTCCAAGATGAACATATTCGACGAAACAAGATGACGGACTCCAAGATGAACATATTCGACGACACAAGATGACGGACTCCAAGATGAACACATTCGACACAAGATGACGGACTCCAAGTTGAACATATTCGACACAAGATGACGGACTCCAAGATGAACATATTCGACGACACAAGATGACGGACTCCAAGATGAACATATTCGACACAAGATGAGGGACATCAAGATGAACATATTCGACGACACAAGATGATTAACACCAAGGTGAACATTTTCGACGACACAAGATGACGAACACCAAGATGAACATGTTCGACAGAAGATGACGAACACCAAGATGAACATTTTCGATGACACAAGATGACGAACACCAAGATGAACATATTCGACACAAGATGACGGACTCCAAGATGAATATTTTCGGCACAAGTTGACGAACACCAAGATGAACATATTAGCCCCAAGTGCTCTAGGAACTGGGACACCAAAACTGAATGTTGACAATGACTGGAAAAAATGTTTTCTTTTCTTTTCTTTTGTTTGTTTGTTTATCATTCTTAGAAGTAGTAGTGGTAGTATAGTAGTAGTAAGTAGTAGTAGTAATAGTAGTAGCTGTTACTGTTGTTGTATAGCAAAAATTCTGACGTAAAAAATGAAATGGTTACAGTTACGAATAATACGCAGTGATTTACACAATGCTGTACTGAAGAAAACTGGCGTAATGAACAGTGATGGATGTACTTTCTGTCTCAAAGATAAGGATATCATTACAAGTATATTTTAGATATACATTATTCCGCGTCTTTTAGGAAACGCTGGTAGATTCATTGAATGGAAATGCTTGTATCTGATTTGCAGATAATTGAATCATGAGGCATAATTTGGATTTGACAATAAATATACATATGGATTATGTATTGAATTTCATCATAATAGCAGCTAATTATTACATAAATCAGCGTAAAAAAAAGACCATAGATCTCCCAAGTGCTCATCAATAAGATGAAATACAGATACTAAACTTACGAGTACATTTCACGATGAAAAAAAATGTGAATGAAGATTTCATTTCCTGTCGCGTCGTCAATCCCCCCCCCCCCCCCCCCCCCCC
The DNA here is from genome assembly GCA_033310375.1 of Conus canariensis. Taxonomy (NCBI): domain Eukaryota; kingdom Metazoa; phylum Mollusca; class Gastropoda; order Neogastropoda; family Conidae; genus Conus; species Conus canariensis. Next base: position 51,605,308 of record CM065741.1, on the reverse strand, counting down.
CCCCCCCCGCCCCTAGTGGAAATTGTACAGAACCTTTAAAAATCAAAATATGTCGATCTTCATAATACACTCCACATGCCTCATGTCTCTCTCTCTCTCTCTCTCTCTCTCTCTCTCTCTCTCTCTCTCTCTCTCTCTCTCTCTGTCAGTCGAGTACTTTTTACCTGTTGTCTTCAGTGTGTAAACTGGTGATATAATCATGACCGATGTGTTGTTCATTTTATTTATTTATCTTTTAATGATATTTCCTTACCTATAATTGCGTGAATTATCTCGAATAAAACTGCCTTGGGGTGGGGGAGGAGGGAGTATGACGGAAAACTATCAGAAAGCATAAAAAATAAGACAGGACAAGTATCAACAAAAGATAACACCAAAAGATGAACGATGAACATCAAAGTATGACGAACGTGAGGAGGTGAAGGAGGAACGTCCTATCATGAAGGCCGATGAACATCAAAGGATGTCAAATGAACGTCAGGAGGTGAAGGAGGAACGTCATAACATGAAGGCCGATGAACATTAAAGGATGTCAAATGAACGTCAGGAGGTGAAGGAGGAACGTCATAACATGAAGGCCGATGAACATCAAATGACGTCAAATGAACGTGAGGAAGTGAAGGAGGAACGTCATAACATGAAGGCCGATGAACATCAAATGACGTCAAATGAACGTGAGGAAGTGAAGGAGGAACGTCATAACATGAAGGCCGATGAACATCAAAGGATGCCAAATGAACGTCAGGGGGTGAAGGAGGAACGTCATACATGAAGGCCGATGAACATAAAGGATGTCAAATGAAATCAGGAGGTGAAGGAGGAACGTCATAACATGAAGGCCGATGAACATCAAATGACGTCAAATAACGTGAGGAAGTGAAGGAGGAACGTCATAACATGAAGGCCGATGAACATCAATGACGTCAAATGAACGTGAGAAGTGAAGGAGGAACGTCATAACATGAAGGCCGATGAACATCAAAGGATGCCAAATGAAACGTCAGATGGGAGGAGGAACATCAAAAGCAATGAAAACGATGAACATTAAAAAAAAAATTGATTAAAAAAAAAAAAAAAAAAAAACCGCCTGCGTGCGACAAAGCCAAGCCGGAAAGAACATTGAAAGGAAAAGTCAGAAGAGTGAAAGGAAAAGTCAGAAGAGTGAAAGAAAAAGTCAGAAGAGTGAAAGGAAAAGTCAGAAGAGTGAAAGGAAAAGTCAGAAGAGTGAAAGAAAAGTCAGAAGAGTGAAAGGAAAAGTCAGAAGAGTGAAAGAAAAAGTCAGAAGAGTGAAAGGAAAAGTCAGAAGAGTGAAAGGAAAAGTCAAAAGAGTGAAAGAAAAAGTCAGAAGAGTGAAAGGAAAAGTCAGAAGAGTGAAAGGAAAAGTCAGAAGAGTGAAAGAAAAAGTCAAAAGAGTGAAAGAAAAAGTCAGAAGAGTGAAAGGAAAAGTCAGAAGAGTGAAAGAAAAAGTCAGAAGAGTGAAAGGAAAAGTCAGAAGAGTGAAAGGAAAAGTCAAAAGAGTGAAAGGAAAAAGTCAGAAGAGTGAAAGGAAAAGTCAGAAGAGTGAAAGGAAAAGTCAGAAGAGTGAAAGAAAAGTCAGAAGAGTGAAAGAAAAGTCAGAAGAGTGAAAGAAAAAGTCAGAAGAGTGAAAGGAAAATCAAAGAGTGAAAGAAAAGTCAGAAGAGTGAAAGAAAAGTCAGAAGAGTGAAAGAAAAAGTCAGAAGAGTGAAAGGAAAAGTCAGAAGAGTGAAAGGAAAAGTCAAAGAGTGAAAGGAAAAGTCAGAAGAGTGAAAGGAAAAGTCAGAAGAGTGAAAGAAAAGTCAGAAGAGTGAAGGAAAAGTCAGAAAGTGAAAAAGTCAAAGAGTGAAAGAAAGTCAGAAGAGTGAAAGAAAAGTCAGAAGAGTGAAAGGAAAAGTCAGAAGAGTGAAAGGAAAAGTCAGAAGAGTGAAAGGAAAAGTCAGAAGAGTGAAGAAAAGTCGAAAGAAAAGTCAGAAGAGTGAAAGAAAAAGTCAGAAGAGTGAAAGAAAAGTCAGAAGAGTGAAAGGAAAAGTCAGAAGAGTGAAAGGAAAAGTCAGAAGAGTGAAAGGAAAAGTCAGAAGAGTGAAAGAAAAAGTCAGAAGAGTGAAAGGAAAAGTCAGAAGAGTGAAAGGAAAAGTCAGAAGAGTGAAAGGAAAAAGTCAGAAGAGTGAAAGGAAAAGTCAGAAGAGTGAAAGGAAAAGTCAGAAGAGTAAAAGAAAAAGTCAGAAGAGATCTGAATGGAATGATAACTGCAGATAAACTCACAGATGGTGCCAGGACGAATGTCCCAACATGTATCCTACAGCTTGACGGCCCTGGAATTAACAGGTATTCAGTGCCCGAAAAATACTGCCCAACCCAATACCTTCGACATAAAAATTCGAACTGTTAACTGTCAAAGAACACGTTTCAGGTTTGGTTTTGAAACTTTCTTGGTTCATGGTCAACTGAATATTGCCAAAATATAGCAAGAGATCCTGCTCACGCACTGTCTAGACAACATATTAATTTCCATTGTCCAGTTCTAATCTTTCTCAAGGCTCAATATGATCTGGTATTATATAAACAAGTAATGAGCAAAAATTAAAAACAAAAACGCAAAAAGACTGTGTTACGTCTGGCTTTGACGTCAGCGTTTTGTAATAAGCTACGTTTTTCTCCCCTTCTTCCCATCCTCCGCCACCCTCCCCCAACCCCATCCCCAATCTGCTGCACCTTATTTTGTGGGCTCATTAGAGTTGTGTGCCTTTCACTGTCTCCAACACAACGCATCCTCTGAACACAGAAACAGGGGAGGAGAGGACATGCTATGAAGGCGCCAGTTACACCGTTCACAGATAAACTAACACATAAGAACAGTCCTCTTCTGAAATCTCTGGCAGCATCGAGCAAGGATGTTGGAATTCAATCAGTCGTAATCTGTGGCAGCATCCAGCAAGGATGTTGGAATTCAATCAGTCGTAATCTGTGGCAGCATCCAGCAAGGATGTTGGAATTCAATCAGTCGTAATCTGTGGCAGCATCGAGCAAGGATGTTGGAATTCAATCAGTCGTAATCTGTGGCAGCATCGAGCAAGGATGTTGGAATTCAATCAGTCGTAATCTGTGGCAGCATCGAGCAAGGATGTTGGAATTCAATCAGTCGTATTCACAAAAAGCTTGTTCATGCTCCGGCAAATACAGGTGCTCCTGTGCTCATGCGACACACACCTCCATATGTAATCACACACACACACAGACACACAGACACACAACACAGACACCACACACACACACACACACATTTCACAATTGAATATACACATATATTGAATATATAATATATATATGATATATATATATACATATATATAATATATATATATATATATATATATATATATCGCTTCTGGAGGGCGCGCACGCATAAACATACACTTGCTCTCTAATTATGCCCCTCCATCCCTCCCTACCTCTCTCTCTCCTCTCTCTCTCTCTCTCTCTCTCTCTCTCTCTCTCTTCTCTCGTGTGTGTAATTTACCTGAGATGCTTTAGAAAATGTGACTGCTTTGTTCTTTAAGCTTTTTGCTCATACGGCATAGTTGGCATGATCCCCCTTGTATGTGATCACCGTCCCCCTGTCCCCACACACCCAGCCGTCCCACCAGCATCTTCCACCCCATTTTCCAGCCTACTCCTTCCATGCTTTTCCTCCACCTCCACCCATTCTTTAGCGTTTTCCACCCGTCTTCTCCATACCCCACTCCTTCCTCCAACGTCTCCCACCCCTCCCCTACCGCACCTCCACCCCTCACCCCTCACCCCCTTACCTCTCACCAACTTTGACAACCTTCTCATCCATTCTTATCCCTTCCCAAAACCAATCCAACCCCCACCCCCTTTCCCCAATGTCTTCCAACCCCCCTTACCTTTTCCCCAGCCTTCCCACTCCTTCATATCCAACATCTCCCAAACCCCTGTCTCCCTCCCTCCCTCCCTCCCTCCCCTTTTCATCCCCTTCCCCTACCTCCCCATGACCCCTCTTAAACCCTGTCCCATCCTCACCTTCATCCCGCCCCCCCCTTCCCCCCCCCCCCCCCCCCCCGACCCTGACTGACATGTTGACGATGAAGGGATGGGAGACGGAGGCCAGGATCTCCTTCTCGTTCTTGATGTGCTCCACCTGCTTCAGCTTGATCACCTGGGCCATGGACATCACCTTGAGGGCCAGGTACTCCTTGGCCGACTCCCGGATCAGCACCACCCGCCCGAAGGTACCCGTCCCTGGCAACATACACAGCACACACACACACCCATGATGAAGGTTCCCTGCAATCATTCGCCAACACACAGCACCCCCCCCCCCCCCCCCCCCGTGATGAAGGTACCCTGCAATCATTGGCCAACACACAGCACACACACCCACCCATGATGAAGGTACCCTGCAACCATTCGCCAACACACAGCACCCCCCCCACCCCCCCACCCCCCGTGATGAAGGTACCCTGCAACCATTCGCCAACACACAGCACCCCCACCCCCCCACCCCCCGTGATGAAGGTACCCTGCAACCATTCGCCAACACACAGCACCCCCCCCCACCCCCCACCCCCCGTGATGAAGGTACCCTGCAACCATTGCCAACACACGAGCACACACACACCCATGATGAAGGTACCCTGCAACCATTCGCCAACACACAGCACCCCCCCCCACCCCCCCACCCCCCGTGATGAAGGTACCCTGCAACCATTGGCCAACACACAGCACCCCCCCCACCCCCCCCACCCCCCGTGATGAAGGTACCCTGCAATCATTGGCCAACAAACAGCACCCCCCCCCACCCCCCCCACCCCCCGTGATGAAGGTACCCTGCAATCATTGGCCAACAAACAGCACCCCCCCCCCCCCATGATGAAGGTACCCTGCAATCATTGGCCAACAAACAGCACCCCCCCCCCCCCCCATGATGAAGGTACCCAGCAATCATTGGCCAACAACAGCACCCCCCCCCCCCATGATGAAGGTACCCAGCAATCATTGGCCAACAAACAGCACCTCCCCCCCCCCCCATGATGAAGGTACCCAGCAATCATTGGCCAACAAACAGCACCTCCCCCCCCCCCCCCCATGATGAAGGTACCCAGCAATCATTGGCCAACAAACAGCACCTCCCCCCCCCCATGATGAAGGTACCCTGCAATCATTGGCCAACAAACAGCACCTCCCCCCCCCATGATGAAGGTACCCAGCAATCATTGGCCAACAAACAGCACCTCCCCCCCCCCCCATGATGAAGGTACCCAGCAATCATTGGCCAACACACAGCACCCCCCCCCCCCCCATGATGAAGGTACCTGGAAAGATCGGTAGGTGACAGCACTAAACTGGAAAGATCGGTAGGTGACAGCACTAAACTGGAAAGATCGGTAGGTGACAGCACTAAACTGGAAAGATCGGTAGGTGACAGCACTAAACTGGAAAGATCGGTAGGTGACAGCACTAAACTGGAAAGATCGGTAGGTGACAGTACTAAACTGGAAAGATCGGTAGGTGACAGCACTAAACTGGAAAGATCGGTAGGTGACAGCACTAAACTGGAAAGATCGGTAGGTGACAGCACTAAACTGGAAAGATCGGTAGGTGACAGCACTAAACTGGAAAGATCGGTAGGTGACAGTACTAAACTGGAAAGATCGGTAGGTGACAGCACTAAACTGGAAAGATCGGTAGGTGACAGCACTAAACTGGAAAGATCGGTAGGTGACAGCACTAAACTGGAAAGATCGGTAGGTGACAGCACTAAACTGGAAAGATCGGTAGGTGACAGTACTAAACTGGAAAGATCGGTAGGTGACAGCACTAAACTGGAAAGATCGGTAGGTGACAGCACTAAACTGGAAAGATCGGTAGGTGACAGCACTGAACTGGAAAGATCGGTAGGTGACAGTACTGAACTGGAAAGATCGGTAGGTCACAGTACTGAACTGGAAAGATCGGTAGGTCACAGCACTAAAGGTGCTGACACATCAGCCGTTTCATTCAAAGGCTGCACACCACAAATTCATGCGCCAAGACCTTGCTCAAATTAATGGAGTATTTATAGACTGGCACAGTTGGATTGTTTTGAGAATTTTTTTTTCTGTCTGAAAGTTGGTTGTCCTCATTTCTTTTATTCTTATGGCCATCAAGGAACAAGCCAGGTGGTTTATTCATATGGCCATCAAGGAACAAGCCAGGTGGTTTATTCATATGGCCATCAAGGAACAAGCCAGGTGGTTTATTCATATGGCCATCAAGGAACAAGCCAGGTGGTTTATTCATATGGCCATCAAGGAACAAGCCAGGTGGTCCTAAGCAGACGGATGACAATCATATGAATAGGATTGGCTTGGACTCTCGTACGCTGGCGCAAAACATAAGACAGGGTCACGGGTGAGTGCAAAGGCCTGAAAATGTCTGTCAACTATAGGGAAGGTCATGTATTTGAAGATTGTTTGTGATTTCATCGGTGAAGATCCCCCTTAAAACAGGGGAAATAACTGGTGGGAGTTGTTGTTGTTTTGTTTGTTTGTTGTTGTTGTCGTTGTTGTTTTTGATCAATTCTGAGATAAATATAAAATGCTGACTCAAATTCATGGTAGGCCTCAAAACGCTGTCATGTATTGTACAGTGTTTTAGTGCCACATCCTAACTGCGGCGTGTGGCCACACTGTAGGCCTACAGCAAAACCGTCTGAAGCACAGTGGTCAGACCTGCCAATGCTGAACAGACTGCTACACGAGTCTTAACTTCTGCCAATGCTGAACAAACACACTGCTGCACGATTCTTAACTTCTGCCAATGCTGAACAGACTGCTACTCGATTCTTAACTTCTGCCAATGCTGAACAAACACACTGCTACACGAGTCTTAACTTCTGCCAGTGCTGAACAAACACACTGCTACACGATTCTTAACTTCTGCCAGTGCTGAACAAACACACTGCTACACGATTCTTAACTTCAGCCAATGCTGAACAAACACACTGCTACACGATTCTTAACTTCTGCCAATGCTGAACAAACACACTGCTACACGATTCGTAACCTCTGCCAATGCTGAACAAACACACTGCTACATGATTCCTAACTTCTGCCAGTGCTGAACAAACACACTGCTACACGATTCTTAACTTCTGCCAATGCTGAACAAACACACTGCTACACGATTCGTAACTTCTGCCAATGCTGAACAAACACACTGCTACACGATTCGTAACTTCTGCCAATGCTGAACAAACACACTGCTACACGATTCTTAACTTCTGCCAATGCTGAACAGACACACTGCTACACGAGTCTTTACTTCTGCCAATGCTGAACAGACACACTGCTACACGATTCTTAACTTCTGCCAATGCTGAACAGACACACTGCTACACGATTCTTAACTTCTGCCAGTGCTGAACAGACACACTGCTACACGATTCTTAACTTCTGCCAATGCTGAACAGACACACTGCTACACGATTCTTAACTTCTGCCAATGCTGAAGAAACACACTGCTGCACGATTCTTAACTTCTGCCAATGCTGAACAGACACACTGCTACACGAGTCTTAACTTCTGCCAATGCTGAACAGACACACTGCTACACGATTCTTAACTTCTGCCAATGCTGAACAGACACACTGCTACACGAGTCTTTACTTCTGCCAATGCTGAACAGCCACACTGCTACACGAGTCTTTACTTCTGCCAATGCTGAACAAACACACTGCTACACCATTCTTAACTTCTGCCAATGCTGAACAGACACACTGCTACACGAGTCTTAACTTCTGCCAATGCTGAACAGACACACTGCTACACGAGTCTTTACTTCTGCCAATGCTGAACAAACACACTGCTACACGATTCTTAACTTCTGCCAATGCTGAACAGCCACACTGCTACACGAGTCTTTACTTCTGCCAATGCTGAACAGACACACTGCTACACGAGTCTTTACTTCTGCCAATGCTGAACAAATACACTGCTACACGATTCTTAACTTCTGCCAGTGCTGAACAGACACACTGCTACACGAGTCTTTACAACTCCGATGTCAGACGGCTGGTTGACCTTGACATGGCTGCCAACCGTCCGGAGGGAAACGTCGGAAACCAGGGGATGAAGGGGATGGGTGCAGTGAAGAGGAGGCATCTCAGTGTTTACTGAAAGTATTTCTAACCCCCTCATGTTGACAAATGTGGAGGGTTAACAAGAAACCGCATTTTTCATACCTAATTATGCCAACATCCATATAGCATGATTTGGGCTTTATTCTGCAATACTTTTTTGTGTCTCTATTCAAAATGCCCCCCACCCCCACCCCACCCCCATCGCCCCCATTAGAGAAAAAACAAAACAACACAAAACAAACAAAACAAAATTTTATTAATTTCAATACCAAAACTTTGAAATTCTCTTTTGTTTCTCTGATTAAAATCACGGACAGCAATGTACTCGTATTGGAATTTGCAGAAATATATGTGAGGTTGCGTTTTAGCGATTCATCCATGAGTTGTGTATACGCAACGAGCTTCAAAGAGCACACTAGCACAGAGCATATGTCATCACCCAGTGATGGGTTTATCTGGCGAGAAGAGAGTAGTATAGGAGTAGCGCTTGTCAGCAGCAGCAGCAGACAGAGGCAGTAGTAATAGTAGCAGCAGCAGCAGCAGAGGCAGTAGTAAAGTAGTAGTAGCAGCAGCAGAGGCAGTAGTATATAGTACAGCAGCAGCAGCAGAGACAGTAGAAGTAGTAGTAGCAGAGCAGCAGCAGAGCAGTAGTAATAGCTATTTAGTAGCAGCAGCAGCAGCAAGGCAGTAGTAATAGTAGCAGCAGCAGCAGCAGCAGAGGCAGTAGTAAATTAGCAGCAGCAGCAGCAGTAATAGTAGCAAGCAGGCAGCAAGCAGTAGTAATAGCAGTAGCAGCAGCAGCAGCAGAGGCATGTAAGATAATGAGTAGCACAGCAAGCAGTATATAGTAGCAGCAGCAGCAGAGGCAGTAGTAATAGCAGTAGCAGCAGCAGCACAGCAGAGGCAGTAGTAATAGCAAGCAGCAGCAGCAAGCAGCAGAGGCAGTAGTAATAGTAGCAGCAGCAGCAGCAGAGGCAGTAGTAATAGCATAGCAGCAGCAGCAACAGCAGAGGCAGTAGTAATAGTAGCAGCAGCAGCAGCAGCAGAGGCAGTAGTAATAGCAGTAGCAGCAGCAACAGCAGAGGCAGTAGTAATAGTAGCAGCAGCAGCACAGCAGAGGCAGTAGTAATAGTAGCAGCAGCAGCAACAGCAGAGGCAGTAGTAATAGAGTAGCAGCAGCAGCAAGCAGAGGCAGTAGTAATAGCAGCAGCAGCAGCAGACAGCAGAGGCAGTAGTAATAGCTAGCAGCAGCAGCAACAGCAGAGGCAGTAGTAATAGTAGTAGCAGCAGCAGCAAAAGCAGAGGCAGTAGTAAACAGCTAGCAGCAGCACAACATATGAAGGCAGCATGCGAGTAGATAGTAGTAGCACAGCAGCAGCAGCAGGGGTAGTAGATGAGTAGATAGCACATCGCGATCAGAGCAGACAGCAGCGGTCAGTAGTAGAGTAGTCAGTAGCACACCAAGGCAGTAGTAATTGAGCAGCACAGCACAGAGCATATATAGAGCACGCAGCAACAGCAAGCATATAAACAGCACAGCAACAGAGCAGTATAAATAGTACAGCAGCAACAGCAGAGCAATAATACGCACACAACAGCAAGCAGTGTAATAGTGCACCACACACAGAGGCTAGTAGTACACACACAACAGCAAGGCAGTAAAGGCAGCGCAACAGCAGAGGTATAGTAGCACACGCACAGCAAGCAGTAGAATAACACAGCAGCAAGCATATAATATAACAGCAGCAACGTAGAGGCAGTAGTATGGCAGCAGCAGCAACAGCAGAGGCATAGTATATCCACAGCAACAGCAGGCATATATATATCAGCACAAAGAGCAGTGTATATAGCAGCCAACAGCAACAGTAGTAATATACACAGCAGCAGCAGTAATGCACAGCAGCAGAGAGCAGAGTATGCACAGCGCCAGAGCGGTAAGTATCACAGCACAGCACAGGCAGAAAGAAACAGACTAGCCATACACACAACTATGAGCTCGACTGGTGTCTCACTCATGTTCTATTCTAAGGATGAGATCAGTTTCTTGAGATGCCCCTTGGCCAAGTGGATAACGCACTCGCCCAGGAAAGAAGACAGCGCCGGGTCCGAGGTTCAGACCTCAGAGGCACGGGGTCAGTATTGTTGGCAGCCTCTCTCCACCACCATTCTAGTGGTCCCTGAGAGCTAGTCTTTCAGGTGACATCATACACCGAGGTGTTGCGTGTTGCGCACGTGATACACTAGTCTTTCAGGTGACATCTTACACCGAGGTGTTGCGTGTTGCGCACATGACACACTAGTCTTTCAGGTGACACCATACACCGAGGTGTTGCGTGTTGCGCACGTGACACACTAGTCTTTCAGGTGACACCACACACCGAGGTGTTGCGTGTTGCGCACGTGACAGAACACACAACGACGACAGAATGGTCTTTGACAACATTAGAAAATAAAATAACCGAAGAAAAGAATATATGGAAGAAGAACAAGAAGGGGAAAATTGATGGCGCCGTAGTTTCGCACTGAAGTCATAAATATCGGACACAGCGATTCGAACTAAAATACCCCCCCCCCCCCCCACCCCCCCACCCCCCTCCGAAAATAAACCCGCCACAAAACACACACACTCACATACACATTACAGTCATTATTCTCTCTCTCTCTCTCTCTCTCTCTCTCTCTGTCTCTCTCTCTCTCTCTCTCTCTCTCTCTCTCTCTCTCTCTCTCTCTCTCTCTTCGCACGAACAGACAGAAAGACTTGCTTTTCTCTCTAACCCCCCACCTTCCCTCTCCCCCAAACGCAGAGTCGACGCTCATTCATTCCCATCCGCCTGAACAGAAGCTGCAGCCTCCAGACTTCACCTTGTCAGCACCGCTTGTTTCACTCCCTCCCCCCCCCTCCCCTCCCCCCCCTCACCTTGTCAGCACCGCTTGTTCAGCTCCCTCCCCCCCCCACCCCTCCCTACCTTGTCAGCATCGCTTGTTTCAGCTCCCTCCCCCCCCCCCCCTGCCCTCTACCTTGTCAGCACGCTTGTTCAGCTCCCTCCCCCCCCCCCTCTACCTTGTCAGCACGCTTGTTTCAGCTCCCTCCCCCCCCCCTCTACCTTGTAAGCATCGCTTGTTTCAGCTCCCCCCCCCCCCCGCCCTCTACCTTGTCAGCACTGCTTGTTTCAGCTCCCTCCCCCCCCCCCCCCCCGCCCTCTACCTTGTCAGCACCGCTTGTTTCAGCTCCCTCCCCCCCCCCCCCCGCCCTCTACCTTGTCAGCGCCGCTTGTTTCAGCTTCCTCCCTCCCCCCCCACCCCCGCCCTCTACGTTGTCAGCACCGCTTGTTTCAGCTCCCTCCCCCACCCCCCACCCCCGCCCTCTACGTTGTCAGCACCGCTTGTTTCAGCTCCCTCCCCCCCCCCCCCCCCGCCCTCTCCTTCTTCCAATCTCTCTCTTTCCTTTTCTGTTTAGTTTAGAAGCAGACTAATTAGACAGCTGTTTAATTCGTGTTCGTGTGTGTTGAGTGCCGTGCATTGCGTTCTGTTTTTGTTTCCTTTTTGTGTGCCTTAATTGTGGAGATTATTCGGCTTAACATTTGGAATACCGGCCCCTCGAGCGGATGTGAACCCCACTTCCGTCTTTTTCTGGATTTGTGTGGTCTTTTGAAACACCACACACACACACACACACACACACACACACACACACACACACACACACACACACACACACACACACACACGCTTCCCCTCTCCCGCACACAAACACAAACATCCACACACGTTAAACTGGAGAGAGAAGAGAGAGAGAGAGAGAGAAGAGAGAGAGAGAGAGAGAGAGAGAAAGAGAGAGGAGAGAGAGAGGAGAGGGAGGAAGGGAGGGAGTGAGAGTGAGAAAGTGAGAGAGAGAGAGAGAGACTGAGACAGACAGAGAAGACAGACAGACAGACAGACAAACAGACAGAAAACGCATACAGAGAGAGAGAGAGAGAGAGAGAGAGAGAGAGAGAAGAGAGAGAGAGAGAGAGAGAGGAGAGAAGAAACACTTCTTGGTGAGGGGAGATTTAAAAAAGATTTTTTTTCTTTTCCTTTTTTGTTTTGTTTTTATTTTCATTTTTTTGTTTGTTTGTTTGTTTCTTGTTGTTCTTTTGGCACAGACCTTCGGATACGCATGTTCTCTCCTAATCCTTTCGATTAGCAGTAAGGTATACCTATCTGGATGGCACTACAGTCGGTGTCACTGTCGCCAGATTATTTACCTTAGAAACACACACACACACACACACACACACACACACACACACACACACACACATCACACCCACACACGCTCTCTCTCTCTCTCTCTCTCTCTCTCTCTCTCTCTCGCTCCTCTCCTCCTCCTCCTCCCCCTTAGACACACACAAACACAGACACAGACACACATTCACATGCGCTCACAAGCACACATAATGTTGTTACAGCGATTACACAGAGACGAGAGAGAGAGAGAGAGAGAGAGAGAGAGAGAGAGAGAGAGAGAGAGAGAGAGAGAGAGAGAGAGAGAGAAACGCGTGTCTCAACACACGTTTATAACATATGCACGCGCACACACGCACGCACACACTCACGCACGCACGCACGCACACACACACACACACACACACACACACACACACACACACACACAATCCTCTCTCTCTCTCTCTCTCTCTCTCTCTCTCTCTCTCTCTCTTTTCTCTCTCAAACACACACATCTCATCTACTCCCTCAATCCTCTCTCTCTCTCTCTCTCACACAAACACACAACACACACACACACACACACACACACACACACACACACACACACAACACACACTCACTGATGTTACAGTGGTTACACATTTAGCAGAATGGCCCGGTGCCCAGGGGTGCAGGTGCATTACAAATGTTCCTGTTTGCTTTGGCTGTAAATCCCACTCCCAACGAGCACTGCGGCCAAGCATGATAAAGCCAGCTATTATTCTTGCCGGGAATACACACGGCGAAACAAGATCTTCAGGATGACTGCAGATTTAGAACCAGACCTGTTTTGAAGCGGTTTCGTTGCAGGGCATGTCACACGGCGAAACACCTACAGACAGACGTTACAAATTACGCTGAGTGGTGCACCACATTAATTGTCAGTGAAACGCAGACGCGTTATGTTTTATTTGTTTTGTTTTTTTTCAATTCAGAAAAGATTATTTTCAGGCATGCTCATTTGTTTGTGTATCGTCAGCGTCAATCTACCAAAGACAGTGACTGCATAGCATAGGGTAAGAGAAGATAATCTACTGACGGAAAGAAGTTCAACGAAGCCTCTTTCTGTCACTTGATTATCTTCCATTGTTTCATTCCTTCAGCTTCTTTCCATCAATAGATTATTCTGTTCTTTCCATCAATAGATTTTTTTCTCGTTCTATCGACAAATTATCTTCTCTTTCAATGGGTTGACTATCTTCTCTTTCCATCAATAGATTAATCTGTTCTTTCCACCAATAGATTAATCTGTTCTTTCCATCAATTGATTAATCTGTTCTTTCCATCAATAGATTAATCTGTTCTTTCCATCAATAGATTATTTTCTTCTCGTTATTTCAGCCGTTGAGCTTCTTTCCACTAGTTGACTGTCTGCTTTTCCCACCATAACATTATTTTCTCTTTTCTTAGATAGATCATTTTCTCTTTCCATCAATCAGTTACCTTCTCTTTCCATCAATAGATTATCTTCTCTTTCCGTCTCCAGATTATCTTCTCTTACCTGCGGATAGGCAGCTACTGCCTAGGCAAACACTCTGTGCTGCTGTCGACACAATGGATGGAAAGAGGCAATGTGGTCCATGACAAACTGGGTAGAAAGAGGCAATGTGGTCAATGACAAACTGGGTAGAAAGAGGCAATGTGGTCCGTGACAAACTGGGTGGAAAGAGGCAATGTGGTCCATGACAAACTGGGTGGAAAGAGGTAATGTGGTCCATGACAAACTGGATGGAAAGAGGTAATGTGGTCCATGACAAACTGGGTGGAAAGAGGCAATGTGGTCCATGACAAACTGGGTGGAAAGAGGCAATGTGGTCCGTGACAAACTGGGTGGAAAGAGGCAATGTGGGCTATGACAAACTGGGTAGAAAGTGACAATGTGGTCCGTGACAAACTGGGTGGAAAGAGGTAATGTGGGCCATGACAAACTGGGTGGAAAGAGGTAATGTGGTCCATGACAAACTGGGTGGAAAGAGGCAATGTGGGCTATGACAAACTGGGTGGAAAGATGCGATGTGGTCCATGACAAACTGGGTGGAAAGAGGTAATGTGGTCCATGACAAACTGGGTGGAAAGAGGCAATGTGGGCTATGACAAACTGGGTGGAAAGATGCAATGTGGGCTATGACAAACTGGGTGGAAAGAGGCAATGCGGTCCGTGACAAACTGGGTGGAAAGAGGCAATGTGGTCCATGACAAACTGGGTGGAAAGAGGCAATGTGGTCCATGACAAACTGGGTGGAAAGAGGCAATGTGGTCCATGACAAACTGGGTGGAAAGAGGCAATGTGGTCCATGACAAACTGGGTGGAAAGAGGCAATGTGGTCCGTGACAAACTGGGTGGAAAGAGGCAATGCGGTCCATGATGAACTGGGTGGAAAGAGGCAATGTGGTCCATGACAAACTGGGTGGAAAGAGGTAATGTGGTCCATGATGAACTGGGTGGAAAGAGGTAATGTGGTCCATGATGAACTGGGTGGAAAGAGGTAATGTGGTCAGTGACAAACTGGGTGGAAAGAGGTAATGTGGTCCATGATGAACCCGTTACATTGTGGTTCGGATCCATGCCATTCCACGAACGGATCCCGGAGTTTGTTTCCCACTTCCTTTCACACTGCGATAGGCCTTGTTTTACCACATTGTTGTCACATATTTTTCCACAAGTCATGTTTGGATCTTTAAAAAAAAAAAAAGAAAAAAAGAAAAGAGAAAAAAAGAAAGGAAGCTGTTAGATGCATTGATATGCATGTGGTTTCAAAGTATATATGACTGTAGGCAGAAACTAATCCACAAAAATAAATGTTGAAGCACTGAACCGCCCAATGAATGTTATAAACTCTAAGATAACGAGCCTGGACTGTGTTGATACTACCATAACATGGCAGGCAGTGTTCTATGCTACATAGCCTGGACTGTGTTGATACTACCATAGCATGGCAGGCAGTGTTCTATGCTACATAGCATGGACTGTGTTGATACTACCATAGCATGGCAGGCAGTGTTCTATGCTACATAGCATGGTGGACAGCCTCAACCGCCACCTGTCGTGTCCACTGCAGAGATCTCTCCCTGGAGACGAAGGTCGACTCCGGAAGGGCATAAAGAAATGATTCTGTTCATAATACAGCACTCATCGGTTTGTATTGATGTCAGTGAAGGATTTTATTGATGTCAGTGAAGGATTTTATTGATGTCAGTGAAGGATTTTACTGATGTCAGTGAAGGATTGTATTGATGTCAGTGAAGGATTTTATTGATGTCAGTGAAGGATTGAACATTCTGACTTCAACGTCGTCCTTTTCATTCCTTCTCTTCCGCCCTCCTCACCCCCCTTCCTCCCATCCCCTTCCTTCCCTCATCCCCCCCCCCCCTCCCTCTTTTCCAACCCATTGCTTTTGAAATCCTTGTTATGTGATTTTCACAGTGATTAAGAATTTGTTTACCTGCATTTTTTCCCTATGTGATGCATTTATGTCTGTCTGTCTGTTTGTTGTTGTCCTACCTGTAGAAGACCTAGAGGTCGAGGCTAGTTGTTTTAGCGTTTGTTATGTTCATTTGGCAGGCACAGTATTTCACCACTTGTTTTCAGCCACAGGCACAGTATTTCACCATTTGTTTTCAGCCACAGGCACAGTATTTCACCATTTGTTTTCAGCCACAGGCACAGTATTTCACCATTTGTTTTCAGCCACAGGCACAGTATTTCACCATTTGTTTTCAGCCACAGGCACAGTATTTCACCATTTGTTTTCAGCCACAGGCACAGTATTTCACCATTTGTTTTCAGCCTCGGGCACAGTATTTCACCATTTGTTTTCAGCCACTGGCACAGTATTTCACCATTCGTTTTCAGCCACTGGCACAGTATTTCACCATTTGTTTACAGCCTCGGGCACAGTATTTCACCATTTGTTTTCAGCCTCGGGCACAGTATTTCACCATTTGTTTTCAGCCTCGGGCACAGTATTTCACCATTTGTTTTCAGCCTCGGGCACAGTATTTCACCATTTGTTTTCAGCCACAGGCACAGTATTTCACCATTTGTTTTCAGCCACAGGCACAGTATTTCACCATTTGTTTTCAGACACAGGCACAGTATTTCACCATTTGTTTTCAGCCACAGGCACAGTATTTCACCATTTGTTTTCAGCCACAGGCACAGTATTTTCACCATTTGTTTTCAGCCACAGGCACAGTATTTCACCATTTGTTTTCAGCCACAGGCACAGTATTTCACCATTTGTTTTCAGCCACAGGCACAGTATTTCACCATTTGTTTTCAGCCACAGGCACAGTATTTCACCACTTGTTTTCAGCCACAAGCTGATCAATTTCGTACAGATCCGACAACAAGCCGAACCCGGTCTCACAAAAGTGATTTTCCCACACGACAGGTGGAGTGGGGTGGACGGGGGTGGGTATTGTATTCGATCACTATGAAAAAAAACATTTCAACCAAGTTTTCTCATAGTAATACAGTTAGCTAAAGATCTGAAACAACCACAGCCGAAGTGTAGATGAGGCATGGATAGATACATCGGGGGGAAAACTGGAACAGTACATCAGAATAAGATACACATGAAGATCAGGGGGGAAAACTGGAACAGTATATCAATATCAATGAAAGATCAGGGGGGGAAAACTGGAACGGTATCAATATACATGAAGATTCAAAGGGGTAAAATAGCTGTGATTATCTTGAGGTAGCTTTTGAGACATTAAGATAATTATGTGCGGAGGATTACGGTCGGGTTTGATTGACCTAAAATAAATCCTTTTGGACCGTGACGGAGTCTCTCCCGAGACTGGAGTCCTTCATGATTGACGTAAATAAATCCTTTTGGACCGTGACGGAGTCTCTCCCGAGACTGGAGTCCTCCATGATTGACGTAAGTAAATCCTTTTGGACCGTGACGGTGTCTCTCCGAGACTGGAGTCCTTCAAGAGTCCTTCAAAGGCCGGAATAGCTCAGTGGTAGAGCGCCAGACCCGTAATCTTTGTGACCCTGGGGTTGCGGGTTCGAATCTCCGCCGGGCTGTTTCGGCACAGGGGGATTTTTCCCTCGGAGTTAACATTGGTTCTGACTCCATTTCCCATACAGTCCTTCGAATGAGACTATAAACCGAGGTTCCGTGTGTGAACGCAAACATCTTGCACGCACGTAAAATCCCATCACCAACTTTCAGAAGAGAAGACCAGTTTGGCTGTTGGTATGGATGACACGTTACGCACAGCATGCATCCTGCGTGAGAAATTGAAGGAATGAAGGAAGTAAGGAAATTGAGAGAACGATATTGAACGACACTGACTGGATGACACGGGAAACGACTGAATGAAGCGCCAGCTGGCAGCTCTTCAGTCAGCACTACCCAGGTAGGCAGCCCGTTGTGTAAACGAGCTGGATTGTAAAGCGGTTAGAGCTTGGTCTCTAGAAGAGGCGCTATGTATGTGTTCATAATAATAATAATAATAATAATAATAATAATAATAATAATACTGGATTCTGTTCCTTTCGGACTTCTCTTTCATGACCTACGGCTCAGACTTCTTCTCCGTCTCATCCTCAGTGCTACTTCAGAGGCATTATTGCTTCCACGGCAAACCGCTCTTTCCAGCTCCCCGACCACGGCCACACCCCGGTTAGCACCGTCGCAGCCCAGACGCTGGCAATCCACTGCGAGCTGTCATTATCAAGCCATCTTGAGGCAACCTGCCAGATGACACACTGCACCCCTGACAGTCTGATGAATGGTTAGCACCCCTGACAGTCTGATGAATGGTTAGCACCACTGACAGTCTGATGAATAGTATGAGACACTGCACCCCTGACAGTCTGATGAATGGTTAGCACCACTGACAGTCTGAGGAATGGTATGAGACACTGCACCCCTGACAGTCTGATGAATAGTATGAGACACTGCACCCCTGACAGTCTGATGAATGGTTAGCACCACTGACAGTCTGAGGAATGGTTTGAGACACTGCACCCCTGACAGTCTGATGAATGGTTAGCACCACTGACAGTCTGAGGAATGGTATGAGACACTGCACCCCTGACAGTCTGATGAATAGTATGAGACACTGCACCCCTGACAGTCTGATGAATGGTTAGCACCACTGACAGTCTGATGAATGGTTAGCACCACTGAGAGTCTGATGAATGGTTTGCACCGGTGACAGTCTGATGAATGGTTTGAGACACTGCACCCCGACAGTCTGATGAATGGTATGAGACACTGCACCCCTGACAGTCTGATGAATGGTATGAGACACTGCAACCCTGACCGTCTGATGAATGGTTTGAGATACTGCACCCCTGACAGTCTGATGAATGGTATGAGACACTGCACCCCTGACAGTCTGATGAATGGTATGAGACACTGCACCACTGACAGTCTGAGGAATGATTTGCACCCCTGATAATCTGATGAATGGTATAAGACACTGCACCCCTGACAGTCTGATGAATGGTAAGAGACACTGCATCCCTGACAGTCTGATGAATGGTTTGCACTCCTGATAGTCTGATGAATGGTTTGCACCCCTGACAGTCTGATGAATGGTATGAGACGCTGCACCCCTGGCAGTCTGATGAATGGTATGAGACACTGCACCCCTGACAGTCTGATGAATGGTTTGCACCACTGATAGTCTGTTGAATGGTATGAGACACTGCACCCCTGACAGTCTGATGAATGGTTTGCACCCCTGACAGTCTGATGAATGGTTTGCACCCCTGACAGTCTGATGAATGGTTTGAGACACTGCACCTCTGACAGTCTGATGAATAGTATGAGACACTGCACCCCTGACAGTCTTGATGAATGGTATGAGACCCTGCACCCCTGACAGTCTGAGGAATGGTTTGAGACACTGCACTCCTGACAGTCTGATGAATGGTTTGCACCCCTGACAGTCTGATGAATGGTTTGAGACACTGCACCCCTGACAGACTGATGAATGGTATCAGACACTGCACCCCTGACAGTCTGATGAATAGTATGAGACCCTGCACCCCTGAGAGTCTGAGGAATGGTTTGCACCACTGATAGTCTGATGAATGGATTGCACCCCTGACAGTCTGATGAATGGTTTGCACCCGTGACAGTCTGATGAATGGTATTAGACACTGCACCGCTGACAGTCTGATGAATGGTTTGCACCACTGATAGTCTGATGAATGGATTGCACCCCTGACAGTCTGATGAATGGTTTGCACCCCTGACAGTCTGATGAATGGTATGAGACACTGCACCCCTGACAGTCTGATGAATGGTATGAGACACTGCACCCGTGACAGTCTGATGAATGGTATGAGACACTGCACCCCGACAGTCTGATGAATGGTTTGCACCACTGACAGTCTGATGAATGGTTTGCACCCCTGACAGTCTGTTGAATGGTTTGAGACACTGCATCCCTGACAGTCTGATGAATGGTTTGAGACACTGCACCCCTGACAGTCTGATGAATGGTTTGCACCCCTGACAGTCTGATGAATGGTATGAGACACTGCACCCCTGACAGTCTGATGAATGGTTTGCACCCCTGACAGTCTGATGAATGGTATGAGATACTGCACCCCTGACAGTCTGATGAATGGTTTGAGACACTGCACCCCTGACAGTCTGAGGAATGGTTTGAGACACTGCACCCCTGACAGTCTGATGAATGGTTTGCACCCCTGACAGTCTGATGAATGGTTTGCACCCTTGATTGTCTGAAGAATGGTATGAGACACTGCACCCCTGACAATCTGATGAATGGTTTGCACCCCTGACAGTCTGATGAATGGTATGAGACACTGCACCCCTGACAGTCTGAGGAATGGTATGAGACACTGCACCCCTGACAGTCTGATGAATGGTATGAGACACTGCACCCCTGACAGTCTGAGGAATGGTTTGAGACACTGCACCCCTGACAGTCTGATGAATGGTTTGCACCACTGAGAGTCTGATGAATGGTATGAGACACTGCACCGCTGACAGTCTGATGAATGGTTTGCACCCCTGACAGTCTGATGAATGGTTTGCACCCCTGACAGTCTGATGAATGGTTTGAGACACTGCACCCCTGACAGTCTGATGAATGGTTTGCACCCCTGACAGTCTGATGAATGGTATGAGACACTGCACCCCTGACAGTCTGATGAATGGTTTGCACCCCTGACAGTCTGATGAATGGTATGAGACACTGCATCCCTGACAGTCTGATGAATGGTTTCTGCTGGTGTTTGGTCTGATCCAACACACGTAGGACACCAACTCCTGAACTCCCGTTTACCTGTAGGACATCACCTACTGAACTCCCGTTGACAAGTAGGACACCACCTACTGAACTCCCGTTGACCAGTAGGACACCACCTACTGACCTCCCGTTGACCACAGTCATTGCTTAGTCGCGGAATCAGCGTGAGATTATGTCGCCTCTGGAGGGCGCCACCACACCCGTCCATCAACAGTCCTCGTGAATTCGTCGACGTTCACGACATCGATTCGAATACATCAAAGGCACCGACGCACATATGTGG
>CM065741.1:51571869-51579369 GCA_033310375.1 Conus canariensis | reverse complement strand
CACCTCTGTCTTTCAGACACCCACGTCTGCTGTGACTGGACTACATGGACCAATCCACCTGTGTCTTTCAGACACCCACGTCTGCTGTGACTGGACTACATGGACCAATCCACCTGTGTCTTTCAGACACCCACGTCTGCTGTGACTGGACTACATGGACCAATCCACCTGTGTCTTTCAGACACCCACTTCTGCTCACAATGCTCCAGTCTGTCTTCAAATCACAGCTCTTCCGTCATGACTGGACTGTGTAACGCTGTCTTCAAATCACAGCTCTTCCGTCATGACTGGACTGTGTAACGCTGTCTTCAAATCACAGCTCGTCCGTCATGACTGGACTGTGTAACGCTGTCTTCAAACCACAGCTCTTCCGTCATGACTGGACTGTGTAACGCTGTCTTCAAACCAAGCCGTCGCATGACTGACTGTGTACCTGTCTTCAAATCACGCTCTCATCATGACTGACTGTATAACGCTGTCTTCAAATCACAGCTCTTCCATCATGACTGGACTGTATAACGCTGTCTTCAAATCACAGCTCTTCCGTCAGTTACTGGACTGTATAACGCTGTCTTCAAATCACAGCTCTTCCGTCATGACTGGATTGTGTAACGCTCGCGTGTTATGCATTCATTGAATGTGCAGTGTCAAGTTAGGACCTTTTGCACTTTCTGCTTTGCCTACTGCACATATGAAGTGTGCGTGAATGTGACTTAATCACGGTGCAATCTGTGAAGCACCGTGATGTTTCTGCAATGTGCGGTTGACAAAGTACGAATTTATTACAACTAAAAGACAAGATTCCACGCTCAATAACAATCCCGTTCCTTTAAAGACCCGACTTTTTACACAACGTATTTCTCTGCGGTTCTATGTATGTAATTCTGGTGAGGACACGTCTATGTAATTCTGGTGAGAATCCATGTATGTAACTCTGGAGATCCACATAATTATGTGAGGATCCATGTATGTAACTCTGGAGTTCCACATATTAACTCTAGATGAGGATCTGTGTATGTAACTCTGGGAGTTCCACATATGTAACTCTGGATGAGGATCCATGTATGTAACTCTAGATGAGGATCCATGTATGTAACTCTGGGGGTTCCATGTATGTAACTCTAGATGAGGATCTGTGTATGTAACTCTGGGTGAAAATCCATGCATGTATCTCTGAATGAGGATCCATAAATGTAACTCTGGGTGAGGATCCATGTTGAAAGTCTGTGTATGTGAGGATCCACGTATGTAACTCTGGTTGAAGATCCATGATTGCAACTCTGGTTGTAAGATCCATGATTGTAACTCTGGTTGAAGATCCACGATTGTAACTGTGGTGAGGATCCATGTATAAACTCTGGTTGAAGATCCATGATTGTAACTCTGGTTGAAGATCCATGATTGTAACTGTGGGTGAGGATCCATGATTGTAACTCTGGTTGAAGATCCATGATTGTAACTCTGGTGGAAGGATCCATATGTAACTCTGGTTGAAGATCCATGATTGTAACTCTGGTTGAAGATCCATGATTGTAAACTCTGGTTGAAGATCCATGATTATGTAACTGTGGGTGAGGATCCATGATTGTAACTCTGGTTGAAGATCCATGATTGTAACTCTGGGTGAGGATCCATATGTAACTCTGGTTGAAGATCCATGATTGTAACTCTGGGTGAGGATCCATATGTAACTGTGGGTGATGATCCATGAATGTAACTGTGGGTGAGGATCCATATGTAACTGTGGGTGAGGATCCATGAATGTAACTGTGGGTGAGGATCCATGTATGTAACTATGGGTGACAATTGCTCGTTAAAGCACCCTGTCTCCATCAGAAAGCTGAACAGAAACTGCTCCTTGTCCAATGATGTGGCAGACAGGATCTGTCACAGACGTGCTTGTTAAAACAGAAACTCTGGTGCGCTTTTTTCATCAGCTTGGTTTTTCTGTTCTTTAGCCTTCACTTCATGAAGTCTGTATGCACTGCCTCAGTACCAGCGTTCACTTCATGAAGTCTGTATGCACTGCCTCAGTACCAGCGTTCACTTCATGAAGTCTGTATGCACTGCCTCAGTACCAGCGTTCACTTCATGAAGTCTGTATGCACTGCCTCAGTACCAGCGTTCACTTCATGAAGTCTGTATGCACTGCCTCAGTACCAGCGTTCACTTCATGAAGTCTGTATGCACTGCCTCAGTACCAGCGTTCACTACATGAAGTCTGCATGCACTGCCTCAGTACCAGCGTTCACTACATGAAGTCTGCATGCACTGCCTCAGTACCAGCGTTCACTTCATGAAGTCTGCATGCACTGCCTCAGTACCAGCGTTCACTACATGAAGTCTGCATGCACTGCCTCAGTACCAGCGTTCACTACATGAAGTCTGCATGCACTGCCTCAGTACCAGCGTTCACTACATGAAGTCTGTATGCACTGCCTCAGTACCAGCGTTCACTTCATGAAGTCTGTATGCACTGCCTCAGTACCAGCGTTCACTTCATGAAGTCTGCATGCACTCCCTCAGTACCAGCGTTCACTTCATGAAGTCTGTATGCACTGCCTCAGTACCAGCGTTCACTTCATGAAGTCTGCATGCACTGCCTCAGTACCAGCGTTCACTTCATGAAGTCTGCATGCACTGCCTCAGTACCAGCGTTCACTACATGAAGTCTGCATGCACTGCCTCAGTACCAGCGTTCACTACATGAAGTCTGCATGCACTGCCTCAGTACCAGCGTTCACTACATGAAGTCTGCATGCACTGCCTCAGTACCAGCGTTCACTACATGAAGTCTGCATGCACTGCCTCAGTACCAGAGGTGAAAAACAAACGACAGAAAACTTGATGAGAATTCCGGACTGCCGTCAAGCAATACGTAACACATGATTTTGGCTGGAAGGCACACGACCAAAAGACATGAATTAACAAAGAAAGAAACCAGCTAAACAAAACAGACTACCCTCCCCCACGCCGCCCCTTACACACACACACACACACACACACACACACACACACACACACACACACCCTTCCACCCCTTACAAAGAACGTGTTTATGCATTTCGAGAGTGGCGTTAAGCAGTAACAGATGGTTTTGGTTTAAACTTGCAAACACGAAGAGATAGCAACAACAACGAAAGATCGTGGTCATGCAACTTTTCCAGTATGTTTGCGTCAGCAGGTAATGGTCGGAATGACAGACAATTCTTCGGAGGGAATCGAGTGGTGTATCGGTGATTAAACACACACACACACACACACACACACACACACACACACACACACATATATATATATATATATATATATATATATATATATATATATATCCTTCTCTTTTTGGACAAAAACGCTCAGGTGATGAGTTCTCGTCTTTTGTGGTTTTCAACCCATGCCCTTTTTTTTAAACTACCCACACCAAGACACGGGGACGGGGTGAGGGGGATAGGGAGGTGTTTCTTGCAATGGTGTCTGCTTGTCCTTTGTCAGGAAAAGTTCGTTAAATCTGCTGAACCGATTTTAGCAGGCTTTGAAGGAAAGATGGTATGTAATACTCACTGGACGAAGCAATCAAAATTTGCCAAAATCTCGGAGGAAGCTTTTTCGCGAATTCTTCATAGCTGCACGATGCCGATGTTTGAGACCCTGTGTTCAGAGATACAGAGATATGTGCCCGGAAATATCAACCACACACACACACACACACACACACACACACACACACACACACACACACACACACACACACACACACGCACACACAACACAAACGCGCGTGCGCGCGTGCGCGCGACGAAACCCACAAACTGCCAAATACAGACTGTTTGTTCAAAAGGCGAGGGAATTTTTTAGTTCAAACCGACACATCCCCTGTATCCCCGGGAGGAATTCGTTTGTCGTTCCCACGATCGTGATCGTTTGTCGTCATCTTTTCTTTCCTTTCGTGTTTGCTAATTTACTTCGCACCCTGAACTGCTGTTACTGCTTCACGCCACACTCCAGATACTGTGCACATGAACTCGTTTTTTGTACAGTTTTCTCTTTTATTTGTTTGGTTGGTAGGTTTCTTTCTTTATTTTATTTTTCCTTCTATCCTTTTTCTTTTCTTTTCTCTTTTTTGTCTGCATGCTTTCCCACCCAAACCATCTGTTATGTATTGCCTGACGACAGTCAGCAATGTTCATTTGACTTTCCACCCAAACCATATGTTATGTATTGCCTGACGACAGTCAGCAATGTTCATTTGACTTTCCACCCAAACCATATGTTATGTTTTGCCTGACGACAGTCAGCAATGTTCATTTGACTTTCCACCCAAGCCATATGTTATGTTTTGCCTGACGACAGTCAGCAATGTTCATTTGACTTTCCACCCAAACCATATGTTATGTTTTGCCTGACGACAGTCAGCAATGTTCATTTGACTTTCCACCCAAACCATATGTTATGTTTTGCCTGACGACAGTCCGCAATGTTCATCTGGCTTTCCACCCAAACAATATGTTATGTATTGCATGACGACAGTCCGCAATGTTCATTTGACTTTCCGCTGTGTGTTGTGTCCCTTTGGTACAAAGGCAGTGCTTACACACAATGCCCTTTAAACGTAAAGCATAAAAAATGAAAGACGAAAAACCGCCGTGAAGTTTCTGTCTTACCGGGCACATTCCTGACAGATTCAGGCTGATACATGATTCGACAGGCAGCAGTTTCCATTCAACTAGCGGAAGATTGCGGAGTTCCAGAACAATTCACTGCTTCAGACGAATTTCTCGCATTTCACACAAGGTCCATAAGACAATGGACTGCACCAGGCAGTAAGATAACAATGCTATGACAAACAAGCACCAGCTGTAGTAGTTATCAAAGGCCGTTATGCACGTCACCATGACTCCCTGTCCAAGACCATTCTACAGGGTACAGTGGAGGGTGGACATGTATCTCACCATGACTCCACTGTCCAAGACCATTCTACAGGGTACAGTGGAGGGTGGACATGTATCTCCCCATACTCCCTGTCCAAGACCATTCTACAGGGTACAGTGGAGGGTGGACATGTATCTCACCTTGACTCCCTGTCCAAGACCATTCTACAGGGTACAGTGGAGGGTGGACATGTATCTCACCATGACTCCCTGTCCAAGACCATTCTACAGGGCACATTGGAGGGTGGACATGTATCTCCCCATACTCCCTGTCCAAGACCATTCTACAGGGTACAGTGGAGGGTGGACATGTCCAAGACCATTCTACAGGGCACAGTGGAGGGTGGACGTCCCAGAGGCAGATAAAAAAAGTCGCCGATGGACAGTATATATGCCTCGACTGAACACAAAACCTTGATCGCGAAGAGAGCGTGAGCGCGATCGCGCGCTTGCTTGCGTGTATGTGTGTGTGTGTGTGTGTGTGTGTGTGTGTGTGTGTGTGTGTGTGTGTGTGTGTGTGTCTGTGTGTCTGTGTGTCTGTGTGTCTGTGTGTGCGTGCATGCGTGCGTGCGTGTGTTAAGAATCCGAAAGAAACTTGTATCACTGAAAGAGGCGGACGGATCAAGATCGTGAGTGAAGCTGAAGAATATTCACGAAGACAGACCAATGCAGAAGCGAAAATAACGTTGAAACCAATACAGGCAATGCTAGGCAATCTGATACTGCACTCTCAGACATTCAGGCAGCCAATGCAGTTCAAGTAGGACGGGAAGTGATAGGATCTGGTTTTCAGTTTACCTCATGTACATGCCTGTGATGCGTTCGTGTCCCGACACGTGAATTATAGTCTGAATTACAGGCAAACCAATCGCAAGGCTGTTGACAGAATTCGGTGAACCAGGTTCTCTTCCCCCACCCCACCCCCCACCCCCGCCTCTCTCTGTCTTCGTCTCCAGCCACTCCTTTGTCTCCCCCCACCTCTTCTCTCTCTCTCTCTCTCTCTCTCTCTCTCTTCTCTCTCTGTCTGTCCTCTCTGTCTCTCTCTGTCTCTCTCTCTCTCTCTGTCTCACCCACACACACACACACACACACACACACACACATACACACACACACACACACACAAAGAGAGAGAGAGAGAGGAGAGAGAGAGAGAGAGAGAGAGACAGACAGACAGACAGACAGACAAAACAGACAGACAGACAGACATTGACATAGACATTGACATAGACATAGACAGACAGACAGAGACAGACACAGACAGAGAGATGAAAATAGTGACGAAGTGTAAAAAAAAAACTATCTGGTCTCTGATTCAGCTTCTGTAAGTTTAAAATCCGCTGAGTCTACGAGGCGAACAAGACCAATGCTGTGGCTCAGTCTACTAGGCAAACAAGACCAATGCCGTGGCTCAGTTTACTAGGCAAACAAAACCAATGCCGTGGCTCAGTCTACTAGGCAAGCAAGACCAATGCCGTGGCTCAGTCTACTAGGCAAACAAGACCAATGCTGTGGCTCAGTCTACTAGGCAAACAAGACCAATACCGTGGCTCAGTCTACTAGGCAAACAAGACCAATGCCGTGGCTCAGTCTACTAGGCAAACAAGACCAATGCCGTGGCTCAGTCTACTAGGCAAACAAGACCAATTCTGTGGCTCAGTCTACTAGGCAAACAAGACCAATACCGTGGCTCAGTCTACGAGGCAAACAAGACCAATGCCGTGGCTCAGTTTACTAGGCAAACAAGACCAATGCTGTGGCTCAGTCTACTAGGCAAACAAGACCAATGCTGTGGCTCAGTCTACTAGGCAAACAAGACCAATGCCGTGGCTCAGTCTACTAGGCAAACAAGACCAATACCGTGGCTCAGTCTACTAGGCAAACAAGACCAATGCCGTGGCTCAGTCTACTAGGCAAACAAGACCAATGCCGTGGCTCAGTCTACTAGGCAAACAAGACCAATTCTGTGGCTCAGTCTACTAGGCAAACAAGACCAATGCCGTGGCTCAGTCTACTAGGCAAACAAGACCAATTCTGTGGCTCAGTCTACTAGGCAAACAAGACCAATACCGTGGCTCAGTCTACGAGGCAAACAAGACCAATGCCGTGGCTCAGTTTACTAGGCAAACAAGACCAATGCCGTGGCTCAGTCTACTAGGCAAACAAGACCAATGCTGTGGCTCAGTCTACTAGGCAAACAAGACCAATGCCGTGGCTCAGTTTACTAGGCAAACAAGACCAATGCCGTGGCTCAGTCTACTAGGCAAACAAGACCAATGCCGTGGCTCAGTCTACTAGGCAAACAAGACCAATGCCGTGGCGTCTCTTTGGGGACTAGGGATCGAAGATGAAGTGCATTCTGATGAAGTTCACCAGGACTAATCTTAAATAAATGTTAGCGAACCGCCCAGAGAACGTGGACAAACGAGTCACAAGACGAAACACAACGCGTTTCGACCTCTTAGGTCTTCATCAGGTGAGACATTAACGAATAAAACAATGAAAATTCACTTAGCTTTGATCGCTTCAGATCACTTCGCAGGGTTCAGCGCAAGGAAGAAGGCGTTGAATG
>CM065741.1:51549369-51566869 GCA_033310375.1 Conus canariensis | reverse complement strand
ACACACACCAACACACACACACACACACAAAACACACACTGTGAACATGCACGGAATAGGTTAGGACGTCTCGGTAGTGGGGATTGGGGGAAAATGAAAAACGTGGGATGAGGGAGAGCAGTGTATTCTAGGGAGGGTGTACTGTCTAAAACATGGGTCATTCCAGAAGATTTGAAGATGGCTGTTCTAGGGAGGGTGGTGGTGGTACTGTCTAACGATGGGTCATTCCAGAAATTTGAAGATGGCTGTTCTAGGGAGGGAGCGGGGGGGGGGGGGGGGTGGTATGTCAAAGTGGGTCGAGGAGTGGCGTTGGGACTGGGGTAGAGTGAGGGGGGGGGGGGGGGGGGGGGGGGGGGGGGGGGGGGGGGGGGGGGGGGGGGGGGGGGGGGGGGGGGGGGGGTGAGGTATGAAGGGATGGCGTTGAAGGACAGTGGACGGACATTCCAGACAGTGGTGTCTTGGTAGGGAAGACGACGCTGACCAAAGGACTCTGTCCTGATAGAAGACAGACGGAGAATGCGATTACCTTCTGAAGGACGGAGAGAGAGAGAGAGAGAGAGAGAGAGAGAGAGAGAGAGAGAGAGAGAGAGAGAAGAGAGAAGACAGACAGACAGACAGACAGACAGACAGACAGACTGAGACAGAGAGAGAGAGAGAGAGAAAGAGAAGGAGAGAGAGAGAGGAAAGACAGAGACAGAGACAGACAACAGTTAGGCAGACAGTCAAGGCCAGTACTAGCGACAGTTGAGAAACATATTAAAGAAAGTGTCTACTGAATGATGCATTACAGAAACAAATTAAAGAAAGTGTCTATTGAATGATGCAATACAGAAACAGATTAAAGAAAGTGTCTATTGAATGATGCATTACAGAAACACATTAAAGAGAGTGTCTATTGAATGATGCATTACATAGACAGCCAGTGCAAGGGTTTGAGGAGAGGCGTGGTATGTTCCTATTTGGGGGAGGCGTGGTATGTTCCTATTTGGGGGAGGCGTGGTATGTTCCTATTTGGGGGAGGCGTGGTATGTTCCTATTTGGGGGAGGCGTGGTATGTTCCTATTTGGGGGAGGCGTGGTATGTTCCTATTTGGGGGAGGCGTGGTATGCTCCTATTTGGGAGAGGCGTGGTATGTTCCTATTTGGGGGAGGCGTGGTATGTTCCTATTTGGGGGGGAGGCGTGGTATTTCCTATTTGGGAGAGGCGTGGTATGTGTTTCCTATTTGGGGGAGATGGGGGAGTGTATCCTATTTGGGAGGGGAGGCGTGGTATGTTCCTATTTGGGGAGGCGTGGTATGTTCCTATTTGGGGAGGCGTGGTATGTTCCTATTTGGGAGAGGCGTGGTAGTTATTGTATTCCTATTTGGGAAGGCGTGGTATGTTCCTATTTGGGGGAGGCGTGGTATGCTCCTGTTTGGGAGAGGCGTGGTATGTTCCTATTTGGGGGAGGGGCGTGGTATGTTCCTATTTTGGGGGAGGCGTGGTATGCTCCTATTTGGGGAGGCGTGGTATGTTCCTATTTGGGAGAGGGTGGTATGTTCCTATTTGGGGGAGGCGTGGTATGTTCCTATTTGGGGGAGGCGTGTATGTTCCTATTTGGGAAGGCGTGGTATGTTCCTATTTGGGGGGAGGGTGGTATGTTCCTATTTGGGGGAGGCGTGCTATGGTATGTTCCTATTTGGGAGAGGCGTGTATTTCCTATTTGGGAGAGGCGTGGTATGTTCCTATTTGGGGGAGGCGTGTATGTCTCCTATTTGGGGGGGCGTGTATGTTCCTATTTGGGGGAGGCGTGGTATGTTCTATTTGGGAGGGTGGTATGTTCCTATTTGGGGGAGGCGTGGTATGTTCCTATTTGGGGGAGGCGTGGTATGTTCCTATTTGGGAGGCGTGGTATGTTCCTATTGGGAAAGGCGTGGTATGTTCCTATTTGGGGGAGGCGTGGTATGTCCTGTTTGGGAGAGGCGTGGTATGTTCCTATTTGGGAGAGGCGTGGTATGTTCTATTTGGGGGAGGCGTGGTATGCTCCTGTTTGGGAGAGGCGTGGTATGTTCCTATTTGGGAGAGGTGTGGTATGTTCCTATTTGGGGGAGGCGTGGTATGTTCCTATTTGGGGGAGGCGTGGTATGTTCCTATTTGGGGGAGGCGTGGTATGTTCCTATTTGGGAAAGGCGTGGTATGTTCCTATTTGGGGGAGGCGTGGTATGTTCCTATTTGGGGGGGCGTGGTATTTCCTATTTGGGAGAGGCGTGATATCTTCCTATTTGGGAGAGGCGTGGTATGTTCCTATTTGGGGGAGGCGTGGTATGTTCCTATTTGGAGAGGCGTGGTATCTTCCTATTTGGGGGGGGGGGGGGGCTATGTTCCTATTTTGGGAGGGGGGGGGGGCGTGCTATGTGTGTGTGCTATGTTCCTATGGGGGTTGGGGGGCGTGCTATGTTCCTTTTTTTTTTTTTTTGGGGGGGGGGGGGTCGTGCTATGTTCCTTTTTTTTTTTGGGGGGGGGGGGGGCGCGTGCTGTGTTCCTATTTTGGGGGGGGGGGGCGTGCTATGTTCCTATGGGGGGGGGGGGCGTGCTATGTTCCTATTGGGGGGGGGGGGCGTGCTATGTTCCTTTTTTTTTGGGGGGGGGGGGGGCGTGCTATGTTCCTTTTTTTTTTTGGGGGGGGGGGGGGCGTGCTATGTTCTTTTTTTTTTTTTTGGGGGGGGGGGGGCGTGCTATGTTCCTTTTTTTTCTGGGGTGGGGGGTGGGGGGTGTGCAATGTTCCTATTTGGGGGGGGTGCTATGTTCCTACTGGGGGGGGGGGGGGGGCATGCTATGTTCCTATTTGGGTGTGTGTGTGTGGTATGTTCCTATGGGGGGAGGGGGGGCGTGCTATGTTCCTAGTTGGGTGTGTGTGTGGTATGTTCCTATTGGGGGGGGGGGGGGGTGCTATGTTCCTTTTTTTTTCGGGGGGCGGGGGGGGCGTGCTATGTTCCTTTTTTTTTGGGGGGTGCTATGTTCCTATTGGGGGGGGGCGTGCTATGTTCCTATTGGGGTGGGGGTGGGGGAGGGGGCGTGCTATGTTCCCATTTGAGGGGGGGGGGGTGCTATGTTCCCATTGGGGGGGGGGGGGGCGTGCTATGTTCCTTTTTTTTTTTTTTTTGGGGGGGGGGGGTGCTATGTTCCTATTTTTTGGGGGGAGGCGTGCTATGTTCCTATTTGGGAGGGTGTGTGTGCTATGATCCTATAGGGGGGTGCTATGTTCCTACTTGGGGGGGTGCTATGTTCCTATTTGGGGGGTGCTATGTTCCTAGTGGGGGGGGGGGGGGGGCGTGCTATGTTCCCTTTTTTTTTTTTTTTTTTTGGGGGGGGGGGGCGTGCTATGTTCCTATTTGGGGGGGGGGGGGGGGAACGGCGTGCTATTTTTTTTTTTTTTTTTTGGGGGGGGGGGGAGTGGGCGTACTATGTTCCTTTTTTCTTGGGGGGGGGGGGCGTGCTATGTTCCTCTTTGGGGGGGGGGGGGGCTGCTATGATCCCTTTTTTTTTGAGGGGGGGGGGGGTGCGTGCTATGTTCCTTTTTTTTTTTTTTTTTTTTTGGGGGGGGGGGGTGCTACGTTCCTATTGGGGAGGGGGGAGGCGTGCTATGTTCCTTTTTTTTTTTTTTTGGGGGGGGGGGGGCGTGCTATGTTCCTATTTGGTGGGGTGGGGGGGGGCGTGTTATGTTCCTTTTTTTTTGGGGGGGGGGGGGGCGTGCTATGTTCCTTTTTATTGGGGGGGGGGGGTGGAGGGCGTGCTATGTTCCTATTTTTTCAGGGGAAGGGGGGGGAGTGCTATGTTCCTATTGGGGGTGTGGGGGGGTGGCGTGCTATGTTCCTATTGGGGGGGGGGGGGCGTGCGTGCTATGTTCCTATTTTGGTGAGGGGGCGTGCTATGTTCCTATTGGGGGGGGGGGGGAGGGCGTGCCAAGTTTCCTATTTTGGTGAGGGGGGCGTGCTATGTTCCTATTGGGTGGGGGGGGGGGGGGGGAGGCGTGCTATGTTCCTATTTGGGGGGGGTGCTTGTTCCTATTTGGGGGGGGGTGCTATGTTCCTTTTTTGGGGGGAGGGGTGCTATGTTCCTATTGGGGGAGGGGGGCGTGCTATGTTCCTTTTTTTTTTTGGGGGGGGGGGGCGTGCTATGTTCCTATTGGGGGGGGGGGGGGGGCGTGCTATGTTCCTTTTTTGGGGGGTGGGTGGGGGTGGTGCTATCTTCCTATTTGGTGGGGGGGGGGGGGGGGGCGTGCTATGTTCCTTTTTTGTTGTTGTTGTTTTTTTTTGGGGGGGCGTGCTATGTTCCTATTGGAAGCGGGGGGGGGGGGGGGGGGCGTATGTTCCTATTTGGGGGGGGGGGGCGTGCTATGTCCCTATTTCGGTGGGGGGGGGGGGGGGCGCTATGTTCCTATGGAAGGGGGGGGGGGGGGGGGCGTGCTATGTTCCTATATTCTGATTTGGGGTCTTCAGACTGCCCAACAGTGGTTTGATCAGTGTGGACTGCCAGGTGAAGGCAGAGACAGCTCTACAGGTGTTGTTGTTTTTTTTTTTTTTTTTTTCCAGACACGTTTGGGATCAACGGAGGTCTTCTTCAACAACGTGTGGATGATGGCCGATTTGGAACGACTGGGAAAACGCTTTGATGACAAGGGTTATACAATTGAGGGCTCAGTAGGTGGTGTCCTGCATATGCTGGATCAGAACAGGCACCACCGAACACCACCGACGTGACACGGCAGCAGAGCACTGTCTCCTCCGGTGGGTTGCCTCTTGACGGCTTGACACTGACTGCTCCCAGTGCATTGCCGGTGCAGGGGCTGCGGGGCGGGCCGGGCCGGGGCTTCGGATGACTGGGTTTGACGGGGTGTCGGAATGAGCGGCGTGGGTGTGGCTGTGGAGGGGTTCGGAATGAGCGGCGTGGCTGTGGTTGTGGATGGGGTTCGGAATGAGCGGCGTGGCTGTGGTTGTGGATGGGGTGTCGGAATGAGCGGTGTGGCTGTGGCTGTGGATGGGGTGTCGGAATGAGCGGTGTGGCTGTGGCTGTGGATGGGGTGTCGGAATGAGTGCGGGTGTGGCTGTGGCTGTGGATGGGGTGTCGGAATGAGTGGGTGGGTGTGGCTGTGGATGGGTGTGTCGGAATGAGTGGTGTGGCTGTGGTGTGGACAGGGTTGTCGGAATGACGTGGGGGTGGTTGTCGACAGGGTGTCGATGAGGGGCGTGGGTGTGGCTGTGGATGGGGTGTCGGAATAAGCGGCGTGGCTGTGGCTGTGGATGGGGTGTCGGAATGAGTGGCGTGGGTGTGGCTGTGGATGGGGTGTCGGAATGAGTGGTGTGGCTGTGGCTGTGGACGGGTTGTCGGAATGAGCGGTGTGGGTGTGGTTGTCGACAGGGTGTCGGAATGAGCGGCGTGGGTGTGGCTGTGGATGGGTGTCGGAATAAGCGGCGTGGCTGTGGCTGTGGATGGGGTGTCGGAATGAGCGGCGTGGCTGTGCCTGTGGATGGGGTGTCGGAATGAGCGGCGTGGGTGCACTGCCACTGAGGTGGGTCAGAAGATGGGGCAGCATTAAAAAGGGTTTATACAGGGCAGGGGACATCAAGACGGTCAAACAAAAACTGAAAGGGACTGGACTGAGTTCATAAGATCTTTTTAAGATTTTCTCTTTTTTTGAGAAGCAGGCATGATGTTGAATACCATTTCAATGGTTACACTAGGAAATAAAACTAAAGGTTCACCACAGAAAGGTTGTTCACTTAACTGGGGGAGCCAAAGGTGGAAAAACACGTCAAGACTTTTGCGAAGACTTTTGATTTTTTTTTTTAACAAATCGGGGAAAACAGCAGATGGCATGTGTTTCTCTGTTTTGTTTCTTAAGAGTAGTTCAAAACACCAAACAAATGGTAGAGAGATAGTATGTTTTTCTTTGTTTTGTTTCCTAAGAGTAGGTCAAAACATCAAACAGTTCCTTTCAACGTGGCATGATCGACAATTGTTGAACAGTAGTATGCCGCTCTTGCATGCGTCGCAGTGTAGTTACCTGGTGTTTGACTGCATTCCTACAACTTTGGAAAACATGCAGCCGAGACTCGAGTTGTTGGTGTTCTGTTCTCCGAGTTTCCTGCTTTACCTCTTTAAACTGAATATTCAGCTATTAACAATGGTGATGGAGTGAGATGAGAGAGAGAGAGAGAGAGAGAGAGAGATGAGAGAGAGAGGATGGGAGAGAGAGAGAGAGAGGAGAGAGAGAGAGAGAGAGAGAGACGTGGGGAAAAAGACTGCCAAGATACGCTCTAGGCCCACTACCACGTACATCAAGAAGCAGGCAGGAGAATATCATGCACTTGTAAGAGGACGCGGCAACTAGCATGTCTCTTTAATCACACGATATATCTCCTTCACCCCTTTCTCCATCCCCCCTCCCTCCCCCACCCTACCCTCTGTCTTTCTCTCTGAGTGTGTCTTTCCGTCTCTCCCTACGAGTTCAGAAAGTTTTGCCTACCTGTCTGTCTGTCTGTCTGTCTCTATGTCTGTCCCCTCACTGTGTGTGTGTGTGTGTCTGTGTGTGTGTGTGTGTGTGTGTGTGTGTGTGTGTGTGAGTTGTATTGTGTGTGTGTGTGTGTGTGTGTGTGTGTGTGTGGTGTGTGTGTGTGTGTGTGTGTGTGTGTGTGCATGTGCGTGCGTGCGCGCATGTGTCTGTCCGTTCTGTCTGTTTGACACACACGTATATGCAAATATCATGCGTTTGCGCATTGACTGTATGCATATCTCCATCAATAGATATGTTGTTTAATTCTGTGAACAAGGGGAAGGGGACAGAGAGAGAGAGAGAGAGAGAGAGAGAGAGAGAGGGGGGGGGGGCGGGAAGACAGACATACAGACAGACAGGCAGAGGCAAGAGAAAAACAGGCATAAACAAACACATTGAGCACTGAAGTAACTTTTGAATCTACGAAAAAAAAAAAAAGCATATGCAAACAACACACAAAAGAAACAGACACAAACTGGAGTCCATCGTTTTCTTTGAAAAGTGCGCAGCAATTATTACAAAAGTTAAGTACAAGAAACAAGATAAGAAGGAAGAGCAGGAGGGCGAGGAAGATGAAAACAAAGACTAAGTTAACACAAGAGGAGGAAGAGCAGGAGGACGAGGAAGATGAAAACAAAGACTAAGTTAACACAAGAGGAGGAAGAGCAGGAGGGCGAGGAAGATGAAAACAAAGACTAAGTCAACACAAGAGGAGGAAGAGCAGGAGGACGAGGAAGATGAAAACACAGACTAAGTCAACACAAGAGAAGGAAGAGCAGGAGGACGAGGAAGATGAAAACAAAGACTAAGTAAGAGGAGGAAGAGCAGGAGGACGAGGAAGATGAAAACACAGACTAAGTTAACACAAGAGGAGGAAGAGCAGGAGGACGAGGAAGATGAAAACAAAGACTAAGTTAACACAAGAGGAGGAAGAGCAGGAGGACGAGGAAGATGAAAACACAGACTAAGTTAACACAAGAGGGAGCAGTAAGAAGAGACCATGAGCAAAAGAAGAAAATGAGAGAGACTGAGGAGAACAGGGGGAAATCGTAAGAAGGAAATCTGGTGTGAAAAGAAGAAAATGATGAAGGAGAAGGAGGAGAATTAGTAGGAGGAGAGAGGAGAAGGAGGAGGAGGAGGAGGAGGCGATGTTGGAAGAAGAAGAAGAAGGAGAAGGAGAAGAAGAAGAAGAAGAAGAAAAGAAGAAGAAGAAGAAGAAGAAGAAGAAGAGGAGGAGGAGAAGGAGGAGTAGGAGGAGGAGGAGGAAGACACAGAAGAACAAACCAAAGTTCTGTATACACGGGATACAATCCAGACCGCATTTACGCGTTCGTGTTCAGTGTCTGTCTGACAGGAGAATGGCATGTGTCTCACTTATTCTATTTGGTTCTTCACAGCCTGGCTTGGTTCACTCGCTTACCTGATAAGAACACCCCAAGTTTTATCATTCACATCATCGTCGTCGTCAACGTTGTCATCGCTTTCATCACACCATCATAATTATTATTATCATGAGTGTTTCAGTTTAACTACTTAATTTCCAACGAAAAATAGTATCACGAGTATCTTAATTTGACCTCTTTTTTTCAAATGAAATAAAGCCATAGAAGAGGAATCCTGCGCGCTAAAACTTTTTCTTTGTCTATGCCAGCTGCGTCCCTTTCAGGACAAGCATCAGGCTTTTCATTCGTTTGCAAACGAGTTCTCCAGCCGTATTTTGTACTTTTGGGCGAGCATACCTCAACGCGCTTATCAAGTATCTAACGATCAATTTTTTTTGTCAAACAATACAAGGAAATTAAATGGTCTCCAAATATTGCATACTTTTGCGCTCATGCAATATTTGGCACGCGCATTCTTTTTCAATGCTCTGCTTTAAACCCCTTGTTATGAAAGCTAATTTTTCATTTGATTATTTTAAAGCCCTTGTTATGAAAGCTAATTTTTCATTTGATTATTGTTCTGTTCCTGT
Source organism: Conus canariensis (assembly GCA_033310375.1). Lineage (NCBI taxonomy): Eukaryota > Metazoa > Mollusca > Gastropoda > Neogastropoda > Conidae > Conus > Conus canariensis. The sequence goes on along the minus strand of CM065741.1, from coordinate 51,558,365 downwards.
GACTCGGTTTTCCCCCCATTCTTTCATCCACCTTCCACCAAGAGAGAGAGAGAGAGAGAAGAGAGAGAGAGTGAGAGAGAGAGAGAAGAGAGAGAGAGAGAGAGAGAGAGAGAGGAGAGAGAGAGAGAGATGGTCAAATGGTCAAAGTATGTTCCTGCGGAGCCGACCGACCAGAGTTGGAACCATTCGTGGGTTGGGATTCTGACGGCTTGAAAACCCTGTCTGTCCGCCCGGCAGGGAGAGTGTACCTGATTCAGGCCAGGGAAGAGTACAGCGGCAGAAGGTCCGGGGAAATGGTGAACCTTTCCTGCTGGAGGGCCGGTTGGATTAAGGAACAGCCGCAGTCAATGAACTACACTTTCGCGAGGAAAACACGATTCTCCGACTACATCAAGCTCAGTAAGCCACTGTCGCTGTCACTGAACCGCGGTTCACGACCCACAGTCAGTGGAAAGACGGTCCTACTGCTTACCTGGACCGTGTGGTCCAACAACTGAGGTAAGTCGGCCCAAACCTTAACACACAGTGAGTGGAGAGGGAGCAGTTTCACCCAAGGCAGACACAGACGTTTCCCACACGACAACAAGCACACCAACCTCACTAGACAATGATTAACAACAATCGTACTAGATTTTACAGAACTACAAACATCGTTTGCAAACGAGTTCTCCAGCCGTAGTTCGTACTTTGGGGAGAGCATGCCATTGACTGTGGTTCATGAACCTCGGTTCAGTGACAGCGACAGTGGCTTATTGAGCTTCGATTGAGACTATAAACCGAGGTTCCGTGTGTGAACGCTCGCATAACATCTTGCACACACGTCAAATGAAGACTTTGTGTCCAGCATTCACCTGTCTGCTTGGTACAGTCTATCAAAGTTGGGTTACTTTACATCTTGTTTTATGAGTTTACAAATATTTGAGTTCTTGGTCATGAATCTGCAATTTCGATGCTGTTGCATTTGTGTATTGCGTATGTGTGTTTGTCCGGGCCTATGATACATTGTTCTGCTTCGGTTGGGTGACAGTTTTGTTGGCTCTTTTCAATGCTTTTATGTTCTACAGTTTTCAACTGTTCCTTTTTTTTTTTAACTGAATTCATGTATTAAACAAGTTATTTCAGTGCGTTTTTTTTTTGTGCTTTCTTGTCTTTAATTGGAAATGGATGAGAATCTGTCTGCTGTGTCTTCCATGACCTGAAATGGGACCAATACTTCAAAAAAGTGACGTAATGTCTTCCATTACCTGAAATGGGACCAATACTTCAAAAAAGTGACGTAATGTCTTCCATGACCTGAAATAGACCAATACTCAGTGTTCGTCCTGCAAGACACTCACTTTGACGAAAACATGTAAAATACATTTGACCAGAATGGGAATATCAGGGTTAATTTTCTAGTTACTCTTCAAATGCAAGATGAGTAGCTATCTTAAATTTTAAATTCAAAGTTACTCTTCAAATGCAAGATGAGTAGCTATCTTGAATTTTAAATTCAAAGTTAAACGTGTTAATCAAGGATGGTTCAGGTATTTATGTACACGTTCTTGTTGAAACAGAGAAAAGCAGTTTCCTTTTTGTTAATGTATACGGGCCGAACAGAGACTACCTGGAATTTTATAATAATTTGATATAAAAACAATTGATGGGCTGGGGGTGTAGAGAACGCTATAATAGGTGGGGGGTTTAATCTAGTCCTGGACCTCGTCAGAGACTATCATGATTATAAGCACGTGAATAACCCTAAAAAAAAGAGAGGCCGTGAAAAGCATGATGGAAACGTGTTTTGAACGATGTCTGAAGAGAGTTAAATCCGGAACGTCTCCGCCTTACCTGGGGAAGAACTAACCCATTTCAACAGGCCAGGTTAGATTTCTTTTCTGATCTCAGATACAGTTATCTTCAATGTAGAGGAAGTTGACATCGAGTGTGGTTATAAAACAAATCATTCGGCTGTTTCTCTGAACTTGAATGTTATGACAATGTTAAGCATCATACTTTTTGGAAACTAAATGCACCCCTCTGAAGAGATAAAAGCACATTTAGACGAAATAAAAGCTGGAAAAAAAAATGTTAAACAAGAATACTCAAAACATGAATAGGATTCTCCAATATCTGATGACGAGTTAACGTTTTGTCATTCATGATGATCTTTGACTTGATTTCGTGTTGAAAACAAAATCCAAAGCCATTCCATAGTAACAGCACAGAAATGAAAATTGGTGAAGAAGAAAACCAATTAGAACAAGACATTCTCACATGAGAAAAAAAAAATGAAAAGAAAAATGAACTGATATCAGGATCATTGACACGAAAAAAAAAATTGAAAAATGTCAGAGAAAAACTCTCAACTCTCGCAACAGACCACCTGGCTGTGTTCATGGAGAAAATGTCAGAGAAAAACTCTCAACTCTCGCAACAGACCGCCTGGCTGTGTTCATGGAGAAAATGTCAGAGAAAAACTCTCAACTCTCGCAACAGACCGCCTGGCTGTGTTCATGGAGAAAATGTCAGAGAAAAATCTCAACTCTCGCAACAGACCGCCTGGCTGTGTTCATGGAGAAAATGTTAGAGAAAAACGCTCAACTCTCGCAACAGACCACCTGGCTGTGTTCATGGAGGTCCACAGACACCCTGCCTGCCGAAACAACACGAAGAGGTCTGTCCCCCAATGCAACAGAGCTATCTGGCCAGCCCTCCGGGAGGCAGCGGTGGAACTCTCCAGCTCCATTGTCACCACCTTCGGCACTTCGAGCAATGCTGAGGAGATATGGAGCAAGTTCAAGGGAGGATTGCTAGCCATAGTTAAAGACCACATTCCGCACATCACTCTAAGGCCTAACAACAGCACGCCGTGGCAGATTACCCAACCAATAGGCTTATTAGGCGGAGAGACAGGGCCTACAAAAAATGGAAGAAATCTGGCAACCCAGGACACCTACCTGTGCCCAAGAAGCTCAAGCGCCAAGGCCAGCGCCAGCTCCGAAGGAATCACTGGGCCCACACTGCAGAGCTAATTGAGGACAGAGGTGACGGGGTGTGAAGATGGACAAGGACTTCTGGACTTGCATCAAGTCAAAGCAGCAAGAACCGGCAAATGTCTCCCCCTTCAAAGGCGATGGTAAACTGATCTTTGAGACCAAGGACCAGGCAGAGACTCTAAACCGACAGTTCCAGTCCGCCTACAGTAAAAGCTTCCCTTGCTCTTCTACCGACTTCACTGCAAGAACAGGTCTCAGCTCTAACGCACTGGGCCATGTTGTGTCACCATCTCTGTCACAGAAGGAGTGCGCAAACTGCTGAAGAACCTTGATCCCCGGAAAGCGCCGGGACCGGTCAACATCAGTCCCCGCTTACTTAAGAACTCGCAGATGACCTCTCGCCCGCTCTCCCCTGCTCTGCCAGTCATTCATCGACACAGGAATTGTTCCCAGGGACTGGAGGACAGTGTATGTGTCACCAATCTTTAAGAAGGGGGGGGGGGGGGGGGGGCGCTACAGCCAGAGAACTGCCGTCCAATTTCATTGACGAGCGTGCCAGGAAAAATCCTCGAGCACATACTGGTCCACCACACACACACACACACACACACACACACACACACACACACACACACACGCACACACACACACACACCATTATAAGCGAAGTGTAGGAATGTGTTCACCTATGTATAGAAATAGACAAACATTCATACACACACACACACACACACACACACACACACACACACACACACACACACACACACACCACTCGCACACGCGCGCACACGCATGTATGCATGAGCGTAGGAACTCAAGGATGTACGAACACATAATATATAAGCACATACACATACGCACATATTTATGCAAACACACACACACACACACACACACACACACACACACACACACACAACACACACACCTGTGGAAATAATGTAATTAATTAGATGCTTTATTTCAAAGATTACATCTCTTCCTTGTTTTAACATCCCAAACTTTCAAACTGTCTAACACTGCCTTAGAATCAACACAGGTCAACAATGCACTCCTTCTTCTGTGATAGAGATGGTGACGCAACATGGCCCAGGTGCGTTAGTGCTGAGACCTATTCTTGCAGCGAAGAACAGGAGTAAATATAGTCTTCGGCTGGGTCCCTTCACACTGTGGTATTTATTGGAATGAAATAGCAGATAAACTAGCCAGACGCGGGGCAATGGGCAATGCTGCAAAAAGTAATTTGAAGTTAGATATATATGAAGTACATTTGTTATTGGAAAGCTGTTTCCGAATTGAGAAGTCTCAAGATAAATGTGTAATGGAAACATATCCTAGACATATTTCTAGTTTAATATACAAGATACCTTTGAACTCTTGGAAGACCAAATATTCCCAAAATATAGCGTGTGCATGTTCTAAGCCATTATCTGGTGAACATATACTTTTCCATTGCCCCATTTTAAATGCTCTTTATTCAAAAGCAAACATTGAAATTTCGAAATCTAAACCGGTTCACGCTATTTCTCTCAGTACAGAAATTGTTGAGGTTGCGAAAATTATCTCTCAATCTCAAATTAGCATATTGTTATAATTATGATAGTGTAGTTTATATTTAAATTTGTACTGTTCTTGACATTATTACTGACCTTTCCCTCCCCCCTGTCCTCCTCCTCCGCCCTCCCCCAACCCCCCCTCCCTTCCCCCCCCCCCCTCCCCTCCCCATCCCCCCCCCCTCCCCCCCCCCCCCCCCCCCAGTAAAGTCTAATATCACCAAGTGTGAACAGACTATAAATCAACAACAGCAACAACAACAACACAACAACAACAACACACACACACACACACACACACACACACACACACGCACGCACGCACGCACGCACGCACGCACGCACCACACACACACACACACACACACACACACAAACACATATTATGAACATACCGCATAATGTATTATTTTTGTATTGACATCCTCAAGGCACAGACACTGAGGCCGTTTGTGTGGCATCCCACACAGTACACTGAGGCATCCCACACAGTACACTGTGGCATCCCACACAGTACACTGAGGCATCCCACACAGTACACTGAGGCATCCCACACAGTACACTGAGGCATCCCACACAGTACACTGTGGCATCCCACACAGTACACTGTGGCATCCCACACAGTACACTGAGGCATCCCACACAGTACACTGTGGCATCCCACACAGTACACTGTGGCATCCCACACAGTACACTGAGGCATCCCACACAGTACACTGGGCATCCCACACAGTACACTGTGGCATCCCACACAGCATAACACTGAGGCATCCCACACAGTACACTGAGGCATCCCACACAGTACACTGTGGCATCCCACACAGTACACTGTGGCTCAATCCCACACAGTACACTGTGGCATCCCACACAGTACACTGAGGCATCCCACACAGTACACTGAGGCATCCCACACAGTACACTGTGGCATCCCACACAGTACACTGGGCATCCCACACAGTACACTGAGGCATCCCACACAGTACACTGTGGCATCCACACACAGTACACTGAGGCATCCCACACAGTACACTGTGGCATCCCACACAGTACACTGAGGCATCCCACACAGTACACTGTGGCATCCCACACAGTACACTGAGGCATCCCACACAGTACACTGTGGCATCCCACACAGTACACTGAGGCATCCCACACAGTACACTGTGGCATCCCACACAGTACACTGAGGCATCCCACACAGTACACTGTGGCATCCACACACAGTACACTGAGGCATCCCACACAGTACACTGAGGCATCCCACACAGTACACTGAGGCATCCCACACAGTACACTGAGGCATCCCACACAGTACACTGAGGCATCCCACACAGTACACTGAGGCATCCCACACAGTACACTGAGCATCCCACAGACAACATATCCCATACCTGGCATCCCACAGTAATGAGGCATCCACCAGTACATGGCATCCCACCGTACGGGCACCACAAGAACTGGGACCAACAGTACACTGAGGCATCCCACGTAAGGCACCACAGTAACTGAGCATCCCACACATAAGGTCCCCACAGCATGGTCCACACATACACTCATCCACACGTAAGTCCACCAAAAAAGTACACTGGGTCCACACAGTACACTGGGCACCCAAGTCAGCTCCCAACAGTACATGAGCATCACACAACACTGGTCCACAGTAAGACACTGGCTCACAAGCAGCAACACAGACACTGGTCCAGCAGGCTCCACCGTCATACACACGAATGCTCCCGAACGCAACACACGCTCACGCATAGACACAATACGGATCCACACAGTACACGGCACACCAGTACATGGCATCCACACAGTACACTGCTCCCACCAGACACTGGGCATCCCACACAGTAATGGGCTCCACACAGTACATGGGCATCCCACATACACTGAGGCATCCACACAGTAATGAGGCTCCCACACAGTACATGAGGCACCACACAGACCGGCATCCCCACAGTACACTGGCATCCACAGTACAGAGATCCACACAGTCACTGGCATCAACAGACATGAGGCATCCCACACAGTACAGCATCCCATCTGGCATCCACAAACCAGCATCAACGTCATGGAACACGTCAGGATCCCACCAGCAACATCCACACAGTACATGAGTCCCACACAGTACACTGGCATCCACCAGTACACTGAGGCATCCCACACAGTACACGGGATCCACACAGTCATGGGCATCCCAACAGTACACGGCATCCCACACAGTACCTGAGCACCACACAGTACACTGGGCATCCACACAGTACACTGAGGCATCCACACAGTACACTGAGATCCACACAGTACATGGGCATCCACACAGTACATGAGGATCCACCAGTACACTGGCATCCACACAGTACACTGGGCATCCCCACAGTACACTGGCATCCACACAGTACACTGGGCATCCACACAGTACACGGCATCCCACACATACACTGAGCATCCACACAGTACACTGATCATACCCACACAGTACACTGAGTCCACCAGTACACGCACCAACAGTACACTGGGATCCCACACAGTACACTGGGCATCCCACACAGTACACTGTGGCATCCACACAGTACATGGCACCACACAGTACACTGAGGCATCCACACAGTACACTGAGGATCCACACAGTACACTGGGCACCAACAGACATGGATCCACACAGTACACTGAGCATCCACACAGTACATGGGATCCCACACAGTACAAAATGAGCATCCCAACAGTACACGTGCATCCCCAAGTACCAGGCATCCACAGTACCTGAGGCATCACCAAGTACACTGAGCATCCCAACAGTACACTAGGATCCACACAGTACACTGGGCATCCACAAGTACTTGAGCATCACACAGTACATGAGCTCCCAACAGTACACTGAGGCATCCACACAGTACATGGATCCCACACAGTACACGAGCATCCACACAGTACCTGAGGCATCCCACACAGTCACTGAGGCATCCCACACAGTACCTGTGATTCCACCAGAATGAGCCCACCAGTACAGAACCACAATGAGATTCAACGTCAGTAGCAACACAGCACAGATCCAACTAACGCATCACAAACACTGAGCATCACAGTCCTTGGAACCACCAGTACACAGCACACACAGCATGACTCCACGAACAGATCCCAGTACCTGAGCACCAACAGACATGAGCTCAACAGTACGAGCAAACCACAAAATGGATCCCAACGTACACTGAACAGCAAACAGAATGAGCTTCGAACAGTACAGCAAACCACAATGACTCTTTGAACGCAACACAAACACATGAGTCCCAACGTCAGTAGCAACCAGCATGACGTCCTCTGAACGTCAGTCAGCAACACAATGACTCCTCTACGTCAGTACAGCAAACCAGCATGACGTCCCAATCAGTACAGAACCACATGAGCTTCTGAACGCATACACAACAGCATGACGTCCCAACGTCAGTACAGCAACCAGCAATGACGTCCTTCAACAGTCAGTACAGCAAACCAGCAATGACTCTTCGAGTCGTACAGCAAACAGCAATGACGTCCTTCGAACGTCAGTACAGCAAATCCAGCAAGTCACGTCCTATCATGAAGTCAGTACAGCAAACCTAGCAATGACGTCCTTTGATACGTCAGTACAGCAAACCAGCAATGACGTCCTTCTGAACTCAGTACACTAAACCACAATGACGTCATCCTGAACTCAGTACAGATAACACATCATGACGTCCTCTGAACGTCAGTACAGCAAACCAGACATGACGTCTCTGAACGTCAGTACACAACCAGCAATGAGCTCCATCTGAACGTCAGTACAGCAAACCAGCAATGACGTACCTTCTGACGTCAGTACAGCAACACTAGCACCCAAACATGAAAACTGAGTCCTCTGACACAGTACACAGCATAACCCAGCACAGGTCCTTTGAACGACAGTCACAGCAAACCCAATGCAGTACACTTCTCCGAACGTCAGTACAGCAAACCAGCAATAGAAAACAGTACACTGAGCTTCCTAACGTCATACAGCAACCAGCAATGACGTCCTTCTGAACGTTAGTACAGCAAACCAGCAATGACGTCCTTCTGAACGTCAGTACAGCAAACCAGCAATGACGTCCTTCTGAACGTCAGTACAGCAAACCAGCAATGACGTCCTTCTGAACGTCAGTACAGCAAACCAGCAATGACGTCCTTCTGAACGTCAGTACAGCAAACCAGCAATGACGTCCTTCTGAACGTCAGTACAGCAAACCAGCAATGACGTCCTTCTGAACGTCAGTACAGCAAACCAGCAATGACGTCCTTCTGAACGTCAGTACAGCAAACCAGCAATGACGTCCTTCTGAACGTCAGTACAGCAAACCAGCAATGACGTCCTTCTGAACGTCAGTACAGCAAACTAGCAATGACGTCCTTCTGAACGTCAGTACAGCAAACCAGCAATGACGTCCTTCTGAACGTCAGTACAGCAAAC
>CM065741.1:51534369-51544369 GCA_033310375.1 Conus canariensis | reverse complement strand
GACGTCTCTTAACAATCCAGATACCTCAACCTATCATTCAATTAGGACGTCTCTTAACAATCCAGATACCTCCATCTATCATTCAATTAGGACGTCTCTTAACAATCCAGATACATCAACATATCATTCGATTAGGACGTCTCTTAACAATCCAGATACCTCAATCTATCATTCAACTAGGACGTCTTTTAACAATCCAGATACCTCAATCTATCATTCAACTAGGACGTCTTTTAACAATCCAGATACCTCAACATTTCGTTACAGTTAGGAATCATCACGGCAAATCTGGCTTGCTCAACCTATCACTAAAGTTTGAGAGCTTCATCAAAATCTAGCTATCTTAGATTGAGCAGTAACAGTAATATCAGTATAATGTATTGTTCATGCAAACCGCGGTTTTCATGCTGATATTTGTGTACACTGACACCTTTCTCTTTATAAAGTCGTGTTAAACCAGGATAATTCTAATTACAATGATGCTATGAAATAAGTCTCCGGCAAACACACTCCACCTCAAGAGAAAGTCTGGCATTCTGTTCGTTCAGTCTTAATGTTGTCATAATCTTCGTTAAGTGGCGTGAGCAGGTACGCGACGCGTACGACTTGTCACAAGAGGTATGGGTAAGGGTGGACCATAGCCGTGGATGATTGGAAAGAGGCTTCGTTCAAGAGCACATTTTGTTTTGCTTTCATCAAAGTGTGAACGAATTATAAATGGAAAAAAAAAATCTTACTCATACGGTTGTCAATTACTCTCTCTCTCTCTCTCTCTCTCTCTCTTTTTAATATGTACGCTAACCGAAGACCTAAAACTAAGCAGTGTCTGGTGCACATCTGTTGAAACTTTTCAGTTCACGGTGCTCCAGTTCAGCCCCCCCCCCCCCCCCACAACATCTTCCCTTTCCCACATCATTCTCATCCCCCCCCCCCCCTCCTCCACCCACTCATTTTAAACAAGGAATGTACGCTGCAAACTGGAGGGTGTTATCGTCTACCACCGCAAGTATAACAGAGAAAAACAAAACAAAACAAAACAGAAAACGACAGATGGAACGGGGAGGTGAAGAATGTACTAGAGAGAGAGAGAGGGGAGAGAGAGAGAGAGAGAGAGAGAGAGAGAGAGAGAGAGAGAGAGAGAGAGAGAGAGCAGACCAGACAGACAGACAGACAGACAGACAGACAGACAGACTGGCAGACAGACGGACGGCAACAAGAAAAAGTAACAGTATCAAAGAGAAAAGTAGAAAACAAGAGAAGGGAGAATACAAACATATGACAATAATGAAAAATTTATTTTTTTAATGATGATAATGATGATAATGAGGAGGAGGAGGTAAAGGTGGAGGAGGAGGAAGATCGAAGAGAATGAGAAGGTTGAGAAAGAGAAGACATAAAGACAAAAAGAAAGTAAGAAGAAAAAGAAGGAAGGAGAAAGAGAAGAAAAAGCGGGAAATAAAGAACAAAAATAAAAATTAAAAAAAGAGAAAAAGGCAAAGTTAAAAGCAAGAACAAGAAGAAAAACAATGAATAAGTAAAATGGCTCCCGTGTCATTATCTCCCCTTCTCATGATGAACTGCCAGACAACAAGCACTGAGAACGATCAGTGTCTCCTGTGTGTGTCATTATCTCCCCTTCTCATGATGAACTGCCAGACAACAAGCACTGAGAACGATCAGTGTCTCCCGTGTCATTATCTCCCCTTCTCATGATGAACTGCCAGACACCCCCTTCACCTGAGTGAATACTGCAACAAGCAGAGAGAGAGAAAGAGAGAGAGAGAGAGAGAGAGAGAGAGAGACAGAGACAGAGACAGAGACAGAGAGACAGAGACAGAGACAGAGAGACAGAGAGAGAAAAACACCGACCGACCGACCGACCGACAGACAGACAGACAGACAGACAGAGAAGTGCTAACACCCTCTCACACTTGATTATCTCGTCCCACTCACCTTGAAGTGCCGTGACAGCGCCTGTATAAACAAGGTAAATGGAGGACAAGAATAACAAGAACAGAACAGAACAAAGGGAAAGAAAGAAAGAGGGAAGGAATAAGTAGAACAAAAGAAAGGAAAACAAATGAGCGCGCGCACCCCCCCCCCCCCTCCCCTCCACACACACATGTTCTACACACTTTTCCCCCCATCCCTCCACCGTTCTTCTCATAAGCACGTATCCACATACTACACACACCATTACCACATCGTCTGATATCACTCTTAGTGAGAAGACGTTGAACTGAGGAACACACACACACACATCACCCCACACGCGCGCGCGCGCGCGCGCAAAAAGAGGGGAGAGAGAGAGAGAGAGAGAGAGAGAGAGAGAGAGAGAGAGAGAAGTCTTGAAGGGCAGAAAGAAGAAAACAAACAAGAATGAAAGAACAAACGAACGAACGAACGAGCGAAAGAAAGAAAGAAAGGAAGGAAGAAAGAAAGAAAGAAAGAGAGGAACAAAGAAAGAAAGAAAGAAAGAAAGAAAAAGGAAGAAGGAGAAGGAAGGAAGGAAGGAAGGAAGGAAGAAAGGAAGAAGAAAGAAAAGAAAGAAAGAAAGAAAGAAAGAAAGAAAGGAAGGAAGAAAGAAGAAGAAAGAAAGAAAGAAGGAAGGAAGGAAGAAAGGAAGAAAGAAAGAAAGGAAGGAAGAAAGAAAGGAAGGAAGAAAGAAAGAAAGAAAGAAAGAAAGGAAGGAAGAAAGAAAGAAAGAAAGGAAGGAAGGAAGAAAGAAAGAAAGAAAGGAAGGAAGGAAGAAAGAAAGAAAGAAAGAAAGGAAGAATGAAAGGAAGGAAGGAAGGAAGGAAGGAAGAAAGGAAGGAAGGAAGGAAAGGAAGGAAGGAAGGAAGGAAGAAAGAAAGAAAGAAAGAAAGAAAGAAAGAAAGAAAGAAGAAAGAAAGAAAGAAAGGAAGAAGAAAGAAAGAAGGAAGGAAGAAGAAGAGAAGAAAGAAAGAAAGAAAGAAAGAAGGAAGGAAAGGGAAGGAAGAAGAAGAAGAAGAAAGAAAGAAAGAAAGAAGAAAGAAAGAAAGAAAGAAAGAGAAGGAAGAACGAAGAAAGAAAGGAAGAATGAAAGGAAGGAAGAAAGAAAGAAAGAATAGAGGAACGGCGAAGAAGAAGAGGAATGCAGGTCCAATGTCGCGAAATAAGCAGAGGCAGATAAAAATAGCCGGAGACGATCCAGGGACGGGTGCTATCACCCTATACCACACATTCACCTGTCACATTCATGTCGACTCTCAAGCTGTGCCAACAAACGGTGCCACCCTCAACAAGAACCCTCCTCGTGTTTTTCGTCCCCCGGTGAAAGCTATGCGAGGCGCAACTGCTGCTCGTCTCAGTCAATTTCTCTGTCCGTCTGTCTTCCATAGATCATTGAATTCTTCTCTCTTTTAGATGGTGCAAGATAGTGTTTTCATCTTTCGTTTTTTTTTGCGACCTCACTTTTGAATTGAGAACAGCATCTCCATCCTCACCCCCACCCTACCCCCATTTTATAATGGTGCACAGCTACAATTTTGGATCTCCAAAATGTTAACACTGATAACAAAATTAGAATAACAAATTCTTTAAAAAAAAATAAAATAAAAAAAGTTCAAATTATCTACATGCTAAAGACAGTCATTTTCACGGCAGTTAATAGTTGGGTTCAAACAAATTGAACTTGGTACAGTGCTGCAGATAACATCATTGCCATAAGTTCTGCAGGTACCGACATGGACAAAAAGGTCACCCCACTGATATAACACCAATTACTTCCTTGATTTTGTTCCACTTAGCTTTATGGAAAGGTATTAAAGGGCACAGAAAGGAGTTCTTTAAGTGTGCATATTGTGATTCTTTTGGAATTTGATGACTGAAGTTACGCGGTCATAGCGAGGCTTTTGAACATATCAGCAACGTCATCACATACTTTCTACTGACTCCGGACAGCACATTTTGACACTTTTGACTTTTGCAGATAAATATATTTGATTTTTTTTCATGCTTGCTTAAAAGTCAAGAAATTTGATGAAAGATGTTTGGGGTCGTATGTAACAAAACGGCGCTAAAAATATACCATCTTGAACCTGTGTATGAATAATAAATGCACGTTGAGATGAAAAAAAGGGTTATTGCCGCATTTCCGATGTTTCTAACTCATTTCTAGACAAGGCTTTAGTATATCAATAAAGTGTTCATAATGATCAACATTCACGGGTTAACTTGAGTCAGTCCTTGATGTACCCCAGCTCGTGGAAGTGCACTACGACAAGAATTGTCGTGAGGACTGTCTGGTAGGCTGCTCATGGGTAAACGTATAGCAATGCCACGTACCGTTCGTCTTTTTCATCATATTACCTGTCCAAAACATGCACTAACATGATAAATTATATTCAAGATTTTCCGAGTGTCACAAACGAGACCACGGAACCGCTCTACAGATTCCGTGTCTCACGTGCAGTTTATCTGCCCTAGGAAAAGATTATACGAGAAAAGACAAGACACATGAAAGACTGAAACTGGTTAGGGAGGGAGGAGGGGGGGGGGGGGGGGGGTGTCTGAAGGCTGAGGGTAACACAGCAGAACCAATGATGGATGACTGACTCGCCAAACAACTTCCTCTCCTGTCCTCAGACCGCCCCGACGAATGCTGCGGTACGTCGGACACTGCCCAGGGAACTAAACACTTTGTCCGTCATTGGCACGTCAGCAGGGAAGGTTTCTGCTGTAAAGCTCTAGTCCGTTGGGCTGTCGGCAAGGAAGTGTTCCACGTGTCGGGGGAGATGTACCACAGGAGCACACTACAGAATCACCAACTCTGTGAACGTATGATGACTGTGTCTACAGCGCGCTGCCCTCCTCAGTCTCTGTGTTTGTCTGTTCGGGGTAGGAGGAATCTGCCATCTCCACTGTTGTTGTCGGGATGAATCACCAACTCTGTGAACGTATGATGACTGTGTCTACAGCGCGCTGCCCTCCTCAGTCTCTGTGTTTGTCTGTTCGGGGTAGGAGGAATCTGCCATCTCCATGTTGTTGTCAGGATGCTGCTGAAGCCAGCTTCTCTTCGTCTTCTCCGCCCCACATTGTTGTCACCTCTCCACAGGTGACGTCCTGGTCCCTCTTGTGACCTTTGTCCCTCCTTTCCTGGTTGGTCGGCTTTCTCGCTGTCCTGGATGTTGCAGTGAGGTGGAGTCCACTGGAGGACTGTGTGGTCGGTGGACTGCTAAACGGCGGCAAAGTGACGTGGAATCCATTGGAGGACTGTGTGGTCGGTGGACTGCTAAACGGCGGCAAAGTGACGTGGAATCCACTGGAGGACTGTGTGGTCGGTGGACTGCTAAACGGCGGCAAAGTGACGTGGAATCCACTGGAGGACTATGTGGTCGGTGGAGGACTGTGTGGTCGGTGGACCGCTAAAGGGCGGCAATGTCAGGTGCAATCCACTGGAGGACTATGTGGTCGGTGGAGGACTGTGTGGTCGGTGGAGGACTGTGTGGTCGGTGGACCGCTAAAGCGCGGCATTGACAGAAGCAAGGGATCTCGGTTCCTTGTTGTGGGGATTCTGGATGGCGTGCAACGCAGAAAGTGCATCTCTGCCAAACGAGCGACACGAACAAAGCAGACGCCGTACGTTTAAATGACCAGGACTCCTATAGATACCGGGATAATGAAAGTGATAGATTCATGAAATCGGCAATAAGTAATGAAATAAATGAATGAATGAATAAATAAATAGATAAATAAATAAATAAATAAATGAACGAATAAATAAACAGGTGAATAGATAAATAAGTACATATACAAATAAATAGACAAATGAATAAATATATAAATAATATTTGCGACGATAACTTCTACATACAAGAGAAACGAAGGAAACACGAAATTAGACCCCCCCCCCCCCCCCCCCCCCCCAAAAAAAAAAAAAAAAAAAAAATGCAGGGATGCAATAAACGTCAGTTCTCGGGGAATCGCCGAAAACAATTTTACAGAAAAAAAAGAAAGTGAGGGTCGAGTCGCCCTGTCAGTCGGAGGTTTTCGTTAACAAATCGGCAGAGCCTGTGTGAGCTGATCAGAGATGTCGGCACAGCCTGTGTCAGCTGATCAGAGATGTCGGCACAGCCTGTGTCAGCTGCTCAGAGATGTCGGCACAGCCTGTGTGAGCTGATCAGAGATGTCGGCACAGCCTGTGTCAGCTGCTCAGAGATGTCGGCACAGCCTGTGTCAGCTGATCAGAGATGTCGGCAGAGCCTGTGTCAGCTGATCAGAGATGTCGGTACAGCCTGTGTGAGTTGATCAGAGATGTCGGCACAGCCTGTGTGAGTTGATCAGAGATGTCGGCACAGCCTGTGTGAGTTGATCAGAGATGTCGGCACAGCCTGTGTCAGCTGATCAGAGATGTCGGCACAGCCTGTGTGAGTTGATCAGAGATGTCGGCACAGCCTGTGTCAGCTGATCAGAGATGTCGGCACAGCCTGTGTCAGCTGATCAGAGATGTCGGCACAGCCTGTGTGAGTTGATCAGAGATGTCGGCACAGCCTGTGTCAGCTGATCAGAGATGTCGGCACAGCCTGTGTCAGCTGATCAGAGATGTCGGCACAGCCTGTGTCAGCTGATCAGAGATGTCGGCACAGCCTGTGTGAGTTGATCAGAGATGTAAGCCACCTCGGGAATCAGGCTCAAAGGAAGCAGCTTCGTGACTCCATGGATCCCTCTGCCGTCAGTGAGCCTGGCTGCAGAACATTCTTATGCTATGCGAGTAGCTTCCCTTAGGACTCCGCACCCCAGGTCCGCAGTTTCGTTTTGACACTTGACATGTTGACAGCCCTACTGCGCTCTTTCGCTCAGGAGTCGGAGACTGCTGACTAAACCATAAAAAATCGTATATCTTTAATCTCTCTTTATTTCATGAGAGGGGAAAAAATCCGAATCTGGATATTGTGTGCAGTAGAACTAGAAATAAAGTCTTTGATCATTTACAAACTCAGAATTGTATGTAAATTCGATTTGATCATTTACAAACTCAGAATTGTATGTAAATTCGATTTTGTCGACTGACTCAGAGGACCCAAGGAGATGTTCCAAGTGTGGGGCTGAAAAATGCCGATAACATCCTGCTGCACTATCAGGCTTTGGGCGAAAGTGTGGGGCTGAAAAATGCCGATAACATCCTGCTGCACTATCAGGCTTTGGGCCAAACGGTCTGACATTACAACGATACCAGCACAGCTCTCTGTATATTCAGATTCCTGATTGCCAAATGTCTGTTTGAAGGGGGAGGGCGGGGGAGGTTAAAATTATGCATTAGTTCACGCCATGTGAAAAAGGGATGGGGGGTGGGGACCCAAAGGTGTCTGAAAGAATACGAAAGAAAGGTAAGAAGAAACCCCGAGCGCGAGAGAATGGGAATGAATTGCTTACGCAAAATTGTCAGATGAAACAGATAACGTTAAAAATGTGTATAGAACGAAAGAGAAGAAAAAGAAGAAAAGAGGAGGAAGAAGAAGAACAAGAACAAGAAGACACCTTTTTAAATATATCAACTAGAATGTACACAAAATGACGCATTTTGAACGTAAACATATCAAAATGAGTGCTTGAATGCACACCAAATGATGCACTGTGAACGTAAACATTTCACACTGAGTGCTTGAATGCACACCAAATGATGCACTGTGAAGGTAAACATATCAAAATGATGCACTGTGAAGGTAAACATATCAAAATGATGCACTGTGAACGTAAACACATCAAAATGATGCACCGTGAACGTAAACATATCAAAATGATGCACCGTGAACGTAAACATATCAAAATGATGCACCGTGAACGTAAACATATCAAAATGAGTGCTTGAATGCACACCAAATGATGCACCGTGAAGGTAAACATTTCAAAATGATGCTTGCGGATGGATCAGAGGTGGCAAAAGAGATACATCAAAAAGAATCGAAAAGACAAAAAATAATGAGGAAAGAAAGACAAGGAGAAAGAAGGAATGTCTGACAGACAGAACAAAAAAAGGAATAAAGAAAGACATGAAGGAAGACGCCAAAAAGAAAGGGAAAGGGAGGGGGGGGGGGGGCAGAAAAGCGGCAAGAACTGAAGAAAAATGAAGGGACACACACACACACACACACACACACACACACACACACACACACACACACACAAAGAAAACGAAAAAGAAAGCAAGCAAAATCTGATACATACCACGATGAATGGTTTAAAAGAAAAGGAACAAGAACGAAAGCCAGGAAATCAAATCAAATAAAAGACAAGAGAGAAAACTGAGTTTCAAGCCTGACAAGGGAAAGAAAGTTGTCAGGAAGAAGGAAAGTAAGAACAAACAAAACCAAACGGAAGAAGAAGAAGAAGAAGAAGAAGAAAACAAAAGATAAATAAAAAACTCCAAAAAAAAAGACAAAACACAGTATGATAATGAAATCCAACCAGAGGCACAGCAGGGGCGAATCGCTAGGTAAAACAACCCCCCACATTTCCTCCCCTGGGTCATGAAACACGCGGAGTGATCGCAGTCACAGCATCACCGCACAGCAAGGCAACTGAGAGAAGGGGTAGGGAAAGGGGTGAAGGGGGAGACGAAGGGAGCGGGAGGCAGAGGGGGGGGGGGGGGGGGGGGGGGGGAAGGGGATAAAGAGGGGATGAGGAGAATGAGGAAGTGCAGTTTGAAAGATGCGTGCAGTACAGAGACGTTACCATAGCAGGGAAGGTTGGAGGGATGTATGTACAATTGAAAGATCCGTGCAGTACAGAGACGTTACATAGCAGGAAGGTGGAGGGATGTATGTACAATGCAGGGAAGGTAGAGAGTTAGAGACGTTAGTACAGCAGGAAGGTAGGAGGGATGTATGTATAGACGTTAGTAAGCAGGAAGGTAGGAGGGATGTATGTATAGACGTTAGTACAGCAGGGAAGGTAGGAGGGATGTATGTATAGACTTGTACAGCAGGAAGTAGGAGGGATGTATGTACAGAAAGTGTGTGCAGTACAGAAACGTTAGTATACAGGAAAGGTAGGTTACGATGGTTGCGGTGTGTTTTGTTGTCTGACTCTCGCTCTCAATAGTTTGGATGCGTGTACGACTTTTCCCCTACACACACCCACACCATACGAACAGGGATAGCCAGGCAACACACAGATTTTCTTTTTTTTTTTTTTTTTTTTTTTTTTTTTTTTTGCTGCCTGAACCATCAATATGAACTGTTACAAAATCAGTACATGCTACTACATAGTATACAGATCAATTCACGTCAATTAAGACATCAATGCATAAGACACTTCAATTATCATATATCAGCGTATCGTATTACATATCTTGATATAACTCACAGATCTCGCCGGCGCCGTCTACAGTGTCTCATATATACAGTCAACACACTCGGTTCCACAGTACCCAAGCCACAGTCTACAACACTAAAAGAAAACAAAGAAGAATAACCAAGGTCCCCACACGGTAAACACAGCCGTTCACAAACACAAGCGATGAAGAAGAACCAGGGTCTCAACACAGCAAGCACAATATATTACGTCGAACTATCAGAAGAAGAACCGCAGATTCACAAAGCACAGTAAACAATATTGAATCCCCGGAGAACACAATTTTAGCAAAGTCCCATAGAACACAATAAACTTCGATTCGACGTATTGTTGATCTAAAACAAAAATTAATTAGCTTCTCTGTATATTGATATTACAACGTTCACATCATAAACTCAGCCCACCGACACACATGAGGTGGTACAATTAGAGCACATAAATATTCTTGCAGGAGTTTTAAGTCACTCTCGGCGACACAGCATTCACAACATTTTTATAACAAATAAATTTCCTGGTACATATTTCGCTGGTACCGTCATCAGAAGTATCGCACATACACAGTGAACATCGACGTACTACTGACTTGAAAGTCAGCCTCTCCACATAGTAACACTACGGAGAAAACGACGATTAAAACAAAATAAATTAGGCTGGACACCAAAGCCTCGGCCGTTAGTTCTTGCTC
>CM065741.1:51524369-51531869 GCA_033310375.1 Conus canariensis | reverse complement strand
CGTACAATTTAACAAATATTTCAAAGCAACAGTGAACAACACTCTCTCTCTCTCCTCTCTCTCTCTCTCTCTCTCTCTCTCACACACACACACACACACACACAAACACACACACACACACACACACACACACACACACGCGGGCGCGCGCCGCGCGGGCACACACACGAGGGAGGAAGGGAGGGAGGGAGGTTGTGTGCGTATTGTGTTTGAGTGCATGTGTGCGTGCGCGGTTGCTCTTGGACAAAGTCTCATTTTCGATAGAAACAGCATCATTTACTACGGACGTTGCGTCATTTACCATGGAAACAGCATCATTTACTATGGACATTACGTCATTTACCATGGAAACAGCATCATTTACTACGGACGTTACGTCATTTACAATGAAAACAGCACCATTTACTGTAGACATTATGTCATTTACCATGGAGACAGCATCATTTACTATGGACGTAATGTCATTTACAATGGAAACAGCATCATTTACTATGGACGTAATATCATTTTCAATGGAAACAGCATCATACACTTTGGACGTAACATTATTTTCAATAGAAACAGAATTATTTACTATGGAAACAGTATCATTTATTATGGACGTAACATTATTTTCCATGGAAAAAAGAATTATTTACTGCGGACGTAATGCCATTTACCATGAAAACAGTATCATTTACTATGAAGATAACGTCATTTAGCATGAAAACAGCATCATTTACTATGAAGATATCGTCATTTAGCATGAAAACAGTATCATTTACTATGAAGATAACGTCACTTAGCATGGAAACAGGATCATTTACTATGAAGATAACGTCATTTAGCATGAAAACAGTATCATTTACTATGAAGATAACGTCATTTAGCATGGAAACAGCATCATTTACTATGAAGATAACGTCATTTAGCATGGAAAAGGATCATTTACTATGAAGATAACGTCATTTAGCATGGAAACAGCATCATTTACTATGAAGATAACGTCTTTTAGCATGGAAACAGCATCATTTACTATGAAGATAACGTCGTTTAGCATGAAAACAGCATCATTTACTATGAAGATAACGTCATTTAGCATGAAAACGGCATCATTTACTATGAAGATAACGTCATTTAGCATGAAAACAGCATCATTTACTATGAAGATAACGTCTTTTAGCATGAAAACAGCATCATTTACTATGAAGATAGCGTCTTTTAGCATGAAAACAGCATCATTTACTATGAAGAAAACGTTATTTAGCAGGAACAGGATCATTACTATGACATAACACGTTTACCACTGACACAGAACACGTGACCATGGACAAAGTATTGACCCGCAAACCGTTGACCATGGACAAAGTATTGACCCTCGGCACAACGTTGACCATGGACAAAGTATTGACCCTCGGCACAACGTTGACCATGGACAAAGTATTGACCCTCGGCACAACGTTTACCATGGACAAAGTATTGACCCTCGGCACAACGTTTACCATGGACAAAGTATTGACCCTCGGCACAACGTTTACCATGGACAAAGTACTGACCCTCGGCACAACGTTTACCATGGAACAAAATTCACTGACCATGAACGTTACCAGCAATCATGACCACTGATACAACATGATCTATCATGGTCACACAGCATCACTGACCACTGATAACATGATCTATCATGGTCACAGCATCACTGATACAACATGATCTATCATGGTCACAGTCATCACTGATACAACATGATCTATCATGGTCACAGCATCACTGATACAACATGATCTATCATGGTCACAGCATCACTGATACAACATGATCTATCATGGTCACAGCATCACTGATACAACATGATCTATCATGGTCCAGCATCACTGATACAACATGATCTATCATGGTCACAGCATCATTGAGCATGGACTCAACATTGCCACGCTACAGTGACCGTGTTGTGTCTGCTATCCAGGCCACTGGGACAGGATGTGTCTGCTATCCAGACCACTGGGACAGGAGGACACCGTGTTGTGTCTGCTATCCAGGCCACTGGGACAGGATGTGTCTGCTATCCAGACCACTGGGACAGGATGTGTCTGCTATCCAGACCACTGGGACAGGAGGACACCGTGTTGTGTCTGCTATCCAGGCCACTGGGACAGGATGTGTCTGCTATCCAGGCCACTGGGACAGGATGTGTCTGCTATCCAGACCACTGGGACAGGAGGACACCGTGTTGTGTCTGCTATCCAGGCCACTGGGACAGGATGTGTCTGCTATCCAGGCCACTGGGACAGGAGGACACCGTGTTGTGTCTGCTATCCAGGCCACTGGGAGAGGAGGACACCTGTGTGGAATTAGCCGGCAGTTCTCCAGCGTCTTTCTTGCATCATAGCCAGGTATGTGCCAACACACACACACACACACACACACACACACACACACACACACACACACACACACACACACACACACTTGTGTGTGTGTTCTGTGAATATCCAGCCCTGAGTGTCTCTATACACAGAATGTTTTCATTGTCTATTTTGAGATCACAGACAGATTGGGTGTGGAAATGATAATCGAGTCCCAACTACTGCTCCTCGTGCACATACACATGAGCACCCCCCTCCCCCCCCCCCCCGCTCTCTCTCTCTCTCTCTCTCTCTCTCTCTCTCTCTCTCTCAATGTCCCTCCCTGTCCATCTCCCTCCACCGTCTCCCTCTCTTTCCCTCTGCCTCTCTCCCTCACTCTCTCCGCCCCACTCTCCCTTTCTTGACCTCTACCACTGTCGCTCTATGCTCTGTCTCTTTCCCTCTCCTCCCGCCCTCCGTCCCGCTCTCTCCCCCTCCCTCCTCCCTCCCTCCCTCCCTCCCTCCCTCCCTCTCCTTCTCTCTCTTCTTTTCTCTTCTTCCTCTCTTCTCTTCCTCCTCACCTCCTCCTCCTCTCCTCCTCCTCCTCCCCTCCTCCTCCTCTTTCTCCTTCCTCCTCTCCTCCTCCTCCTCCATTTTCTCCTTCTCCTTCTTCTCCTCCTCTCCTCCTTCTTCTTCTTCTTCTTCTTCTTCTTCTTCTTCTTCTTCTTCCTCCTCCTCCTCCTCCTCCCCTCCCCCCCCAATCACTTTTTCACCGACAAGTTCACAATAAGGTTCGGTGAAATAGGTTCAATAAATTCTGATTGTGAAGCCTGACACGGACTGTCACACAATACAAACAGTTCCAGTTACCAACAGGTCTGTCCTCCCGTCCCTCTCCAAAACCTTGACAGAGGCTCTCGCACACGGTCGAATGAACATGTTCACAGACCATGGAGATCTCTGATATTATTCATGAACACGCTGGTTCCCAGGTCGCACCTCTGTGACACACAGCAGTCCTGTGTCAGATTCAACAGATGCATTATTAAGATCTTACACAATCATACACGATAAGGCGGACGATCTTTTAGAAAAACAGAAATAAAAAAGTGTATTTTATATAGAATGGGCATACCGCTTATATTCTTATGCTCTTGCCAGCACATTCAGAGGATGTCAGGTGGGAAATCCTTCCGAACATAGACTAGCTGTCACTGCCAGTCCCGCAGATGGAATGCAGACACCAACACATGCTGAAAGCTCTGGCACAGGGTTTCTAAACCAAGGGGCGACTACGGTCCCCATCAGGATAAAAAGGTGGAGAAGCTCCGTGGTGCATCCCATGTAATGTGCCACTCACAGTGAAGCATATTCTTTTAGAGTGTTGGAACTTGCCTGACGTGAGACATACACATTTTGCAACAGACTCCATGAAATCCTTGTTGAGAGATGTCCCACCTGATGTGATCTTTGAATTTCTGAGAGAGATTCACATTTTACATGTGATTTAAGATTTTACAGAAAAAAAAAAATTTTCAACCACATTTCCGGTGTCTTTTTAGCAGTTGTATTTCAAAGGGTTGTGTGAATGACGTGTTTTTTTTTTTTTTTTTTTTTTTTTTGGAATGACTTGTGAGGTGGCTGCAACGTAGTGACAGCCCTGACATGGCCCTTTGCGGTCGGCTGGGCCATAAGCAACATGACCTTACCCTTACCCATCAGGGCACCTGACTCGAGCAGTGTCTGCTGCAGCTCATTCAACAGTCACAAACAGATCTATTCTCTTCACGGGCGTCACATTTCAGGTCTGCAAAGGACAGCTCACCTGTCCGTTCCACACGATGTAACGCAAGACACAGGGCAGCTGTATCACGTAGCAGAGCTCAGTCGCTCTTGTATAAACTAGAATTGTTCCATGTTTCCAAACACGTGATTAACTTAAATTCAATACATTCGTCCTTGTGTTTCATCTTTGTCACGTCTGAGGGTTCTTTTTTATGCACACACACACACACACACACACACACACACACACACACACACACACACACACACACTGACACACACACATGACTCTAAGGAGATTTCAAGGTTCATGAAGCACGGTCTCAGATGACTTGTCCTCCAAGCTAGGTAGCATCCTCCTCCAATCAAAGGGAAATAAAGAAAGAAAACAAAACATACAAAAAGACAACAACAACAACAACAAAAATGAAAAAAAAAAAAAAAAAAGCAGACAAGCAGTACGGTTAGTACATTTCAGATCCATGTGTATTTCTTTTTCTGCCATGTAAATTATACGGCCTAAAAGATTAAATAAGTGCAAACTATAGCACTGGGTCGCTACATCAGATAACAGGTTTTCACCAAACATCAGACACTATGCCAATATGAAAATGACTGTGCCAAAATGACTGTGCCATTCATCTGGGACACGTAGCTCCAAGCGGGCACCGACCGACAGAGGGTTGACAGTTTTCGGCCAATCACGTCCCCTCCCCCACCTCCTCCCCCACCTCCTTCTCCTCCCCAGTCCTTCCCACCTTTCTACAAACAGGTACATGAAATAAAAAGTAAAGAAACGAACAAACAATCACCAAATCACGCAAAAATGGTAATGTTGCTTACATCCCAGCCAACCTGACAGGGCCACATCAGGGCTGTCACCACGTTGAAAATAACTCACAAGTCATTAGAGATCATTTACGCCGAAGAAATAAACTGTATGCAGAAGTGTTATTATAGCAAATCACACACACACACACACACACACACACACACACACACACACACACACACACACACACACACACACACACGAAATAAAGCCATAATAAAGTCCGTGATCAAAATAACTTAGTTCCTTAAATATACACACACAACCGCGGGCGCGCGCGCACACACACACACACACAACACACACACACACACACACACACACACACACAACACACACACACACACAACACACACATCACACATACACACACACACACACACACACACACACACACACACACACACACACACACACGAAATAAAACCATAATAAAGTCCGTGATCAAAATAACTTAGTTCCTTAAATACACACACACAAGCGCGCGCGCGCGCGCGCACACACACACACACACAACACACACACACACACACACTCACACGCACACAGCACACACACACACACACACACACACGTGCGCGCGCGCGCGCGCGCGCGCGAAATAAAACCATATCAAAGTTCGTGATTAAAATAATTCAGTTCATTAAACATACACATACGCGTACATACACACGCACACACAGACACACACACACACACGCACCCACCCACCCACCCACCCAAACACGAAATAAAACCATATGAAAGTTCGTGATTAAAATAATTCAGTTCATTAAACAGCATGGCACGGACGCACGCACACACAAAGGCAAGGGCGCTCCCCCGCGCTCTCATATGCATACAATATAAAAACAAAAACAAAAAACATAGACACGCCTGGAAGAACACACACACACACACACACACACACACACACACACACACACACACACACACACACAACACACACACACACACACACACACACACACACACACACACACACACACTGAACTGAACAGAACTGAAACAATTTATTGTCTCTCAGATTAACCATAGGTTGTACTGACCCCCCCCCCCCCCCCCCCCACACACACACACACACACACACACAAACTCCTACTTGCACGCTCGAGAGAAAAAAAAAATCCACGTACACAAGCACCGGAACAAACAAACAAACAAACAAACAAAAATAGACGCACGCCTCATAAAACGGAAAAAAAAAAACCTGAGAGGGGTAGGGAAGATACACAGCTAAGCCACCCCACGCTGGGAAAACCAGATTGATAGGCAGACAGCAAGCAATCAACATGCAGAAAACACCGTCACGCTTCGCTTGCTGTCTTAGGGTCCGAGAAAAAGAAAGAGAAAGAAAAGTCAGTAAGAAAGAAAGAAAGAAAAACAACAGAAAGAACAGAAAGAAAAGACGGGGAGAAAGGAAGAGACAGACAGACAGACGGACAGACAGACAGGCAGACAGAGAAAAGAAGAGGAAGAAGCTACGAGGCCACAGGGGGGCGCTGCACTGGGCAATCCTGTTTGTCTACCGCTTGAAGGTATGTGAATCGTTTGCGTTTGCATAGCACCAGGCAGACAGTCCACACACACACACACACACACACACACACACACACACACACACACACACACACACACAGAATGAGAGGGGGGAGGGAGGGAGGGAGGGAGAGAGAGAGGGAGAGAAAGAGGGAGAGAGAGGCAAACTGAGAGGGGGGGGGGATAGAGAGACACAGGGGAGAGAGACAGACAGACAGACAGACAGACACAGAGACAGAGACAGATAGACACATAGACTGACTGACTGACTGACAGAGAGAGAGAGAGAGAGAGAGAGAGAGAGAGAGAGAGAGAGAGAGAGAGAGAGAGAGAGAGAGAGATTGATTTGCACAGTAAGTTTCGAACGAGTACTTCTGGCTTAATGGCAGTGAAATGGTGATACCAAATATACCGACATGAGACATACCCAGGTCAGCATGTCACAGAAACAGTGCATTTCACTTGATGGATCAACACATATCATCATATGATGATTTCTGAAACGATCGTTTATCAAAGAGTAAGAACAACGGCAGGGGATTTCATACAGAAACTGACAAAGAAAGTGCAGTAGTAAACAGCAACCCAACCGATGAAAAGAAGACCGCTATAATAATAAAGTATATTTACGGAAGGTCTAAACGGGAGAACACGGACGACTGACAACTAGAGCATGTGTCCATGTTTCTTTGTGTGCTTTTCTTAGGTGTCAAATCGGTTAATTATGATTTCTGTGCCCTTAAATATCATCATCGGGTCTTCTTCGTCTTCTTCACACACACGATTTGAAGATCTGAAGTTGCAGTATTTGATTTACCTGTGACCCACGCGAGGTATGGGAATATTCAACAAAAGCGTGAAATAACTTGATCCATCATAACATCTGCATCATGGAGGTCACACAATATCTTGACCGAGTGGAAACATCTTGAACAACATTGCAAAGTTTGATAGACTGACCAAATCCTAACAACTTCTTTGCCGAAAATAAGTGACAACATGAAAACACTGACCTTGGAT
>CM065741.1:51516467-51519269 GCA_033310375.1 Conus canariensis | reverse complement strand
TTCCCCTTTTTTTTTTCCCCCAAAACCCCCCCCCATTTCTTTTTTTTTCCCCCCTTAACCCCCCCACATTTCTTCTTTCTTTCCCCTTTAACAACCCCCCACTTTTTCTCTTTTCTTTCCCCCTTTAACCACCCCCATTTTTCCCCTTTTCCTTCCCCTTTAACCACCCCCCACATTTCCTTTCTTTTTCCCCCTTTTTAAACCCCCCCCCCTTTTCTCCCCCTTTCCCCTTTAACCCCCCCCAATTTCCCCTCTTTTCCCCCCCTTTTAAACCCACCCCCTTTTCCCCCCCCAACCCCCCCACTTTCTCCTTCTTTTCCCCTTTAAACCCCCCCCCCACATTTCCTCTTCTTTTCCCTTTAAACCACCCCCCTTTCCCTTCTTTTCCCCTTTAACCCCCCCCCCCCCAATTTTCTCTTTTTTCCCCCTTTAAAAAAACCACCCCCCCCCCTTTCCCTTTTTTTCCCCCCAACCCCCCCCCCCCCCCACTTTTTCCTCTTCTTTTCCCTTTAAAAAACCCCCCCACTTCCTTTTTTTTCCCCTTTAAAACCCCCCCCCCAACATTTCCTCTTTTTTTCCCCTTTTAAAACCCCCCCCCCCCCCCCCCCACTTTTCTCTTTTTTCCCCTTTAAACCCCCCCCCACATTTCTCCCTTTTTTTTCCCCTTTAACCACCCCCCAATTTCCTTTCTTTTTCCCCCTTTAAAAACCCCCCCCCCCCCCATTTCTCTCTTTTTTCCCCCCTTTCCCACCCCCCCACTTTCCCTTCTTTTTCCCCTTTAAAACCCCCCCCCCCCCCAAAATTTCTCTCTTCTTTTCCCCCTTTTAACCCCCCCCCCCACATTTCTCTCTTTTTTTCCCCCCCTTTAACCCCCCCCCACATTTCCTTTTCTTTCCCCTTTAACCCCCCCCCCCCCCCCCCCCCATTTCTCTTTTCCCTTTCCCCTTTAAAACACCCCCACATTTCCTTTCCCTTTCCCTTTTTAAAAACCCCCCCCCCTTTCTCTCTTCCTTCCCTTTTTAACCACCCCCCCATTTTCCTCTTTTTTTCCCCTTTAACCCCCCCCAATTTCTCTTTCTTTCCCCCTTTAACCCCCCCACTTTCCTCTTCTTTTTCCCCCTTTAACCCCCCCCCCCACATTTCCCTTCTCTTTCCCCTTTAACCCCCCCACTTTTCCTCTTCTTTCCCCCCTTTTAAAAAACCACCCCCCACTTTTCCCTCTTCTTTCCCCCCTTTTAACCCCCCCCACATTTCCTTTCTCTTTCCCTTTTTAACCACCCCCACATTTCTCTCTTTTTTTCCCCTTTAACCCCCCCCCCCCCCCCCCATTTTCCCCTTTCTTTTCCCCCTTTTAAAAACCACCCCCCACTTTTCCCTTTTTCCTTTCCCCTTTTAAAAAACCCCCACCCCTTTTTTTTTTTCCCCAACCCCCCCCCCCTTTCCTTCTCTCTTCTTTCCCCTTTTAAACCACCCCACCCCCATTCTCTCTTTTTTTTTTCCCCCCTTTAACCAACCCCCCACATTTCTCTCTTCTCTTTCCCCCTTTAACCACCCCCACATTTTCTCTTTTTCTTTTTCCCCCTTTTAACCACCCCCCACTTTCCCTCTTTTTTTCCCCTTTAAACCACCCCCCCCACAAATTTCTCTCTTCTTTTTCCCTTTAAAAACCACCACCCCCACATTTCTCTTTTTCTTTTCCCCTTTAACCACCCCCATTCCCCTTTTTCCCCTTTAAACCCCCTACATTTCTCTCTTCTCTTTCCCCTTTAAAAACCACCCCCAATTTCTCTCTCTTTTCCCCTTTAACCCCCCCCACCCCCACATTTCTCCTTTCTTTTTCCCCTTTAACCACCACCCCCACATTTCTCTCTTCTTTTCCCTTTTAAACCCACCCCCACACATTTCTCTCTTTCCTTTCCCTTAACCACCCCCAATTTCTCTTTTTTCCCCTTTAACCACCCCCCCACACTTTCTCTCTTTCTTCCCTTTAACCACCCCACATTTCTCTCTTTTTTCCCCTTTAAACCCCCCCCACATTTTCTCTCTTCTTTTCCCCTTTAACCCCCCCCCACATTTCTCTTTTTTTCCCCTTTAACCCCCCCCACATTTTTCTCTTCTCTTTCCCCTTTAACCACCCCCCCACATTTCTCTCTTCTCTTTCCCCTTTAACCACCCCCACATTTCTCTCTTCTTTTTCCCCTTTAACCCCCCCCACATTTCCTCTTCTCTTCCCCTTTAACCACCCCCAAATTTTTCTCTCTTCTTCCCCTTTAACCCCCCCACCCCCCACATTTCTCTCTCTTCTCTTCCCCTTTAACCACCCCCACCATTTCCTCTTCTCTTTCCCCTTAAAACCACCCCCCACATTTCTCTTTTCTTTTCCCTTTAAACCACCCCCCACATTTCTCTCTTCTCTTTCCCCTTTAACCACCCCCCCACATTTCTCTCTTCTCTTTCCCTTTTTAACCACCCCACATTTCTCTCTTCTCTTTCCCCTTTAACCACCCCCCACATTTTCTCTCTTCCTTTCCCCTTTAAAACCACCCCCCACATTTCTCTCTTCTTTTCCCCTTAAACCCACCCCCCACATTTCTCTCTTCTCTTTCCCCTTTAACCCCCCCCCCCACATTTCTCTCTCTCTTTCCCCTTTAACCACCCCCCACATTTCTCTCTCTTCTTTCCCTTTAACCACCCCCCACATTTCTCTCTTCTCTTTCCCCTTTAACCACCCCCCCCCACATTTCTCTCTTCTCTCTTCCCCTTTAACCACCCCCCCACTTTTCTCTCTTCTCTTTCCCCTTT
>CM065741.1:51498967-51508967 GCA_033310375.1 Conus canariensis | reverse complement strand
CCATCCAGTTCTAACAACATTCTGTATGCCCTGTAAGGTAGTCTTTCAGAATCCGTTTGAGTTAATTTTAACCAGTATTGGATACATTTGACTACAGACAGTAAATATATAGGGTATCAATTTGTTTCGCCATAGACAAAATCATTAGATGTCCGTGGTGAAACTCCACGAAATTTCTTCAAGGCATATAAATGAAGCTCTTCACAATGGATTGCAGCAGCATCCAGCCCCCACAGTTCAGCACCATATTGTATCACAGGTTAAATTTGAACATCAAATAACTTTAAGAATAATTTTAGAGAATTATTTTTAAGCAGACACGATCTATTCATAATGCATAATAAGACACTTTTGGCCATGCATGCAAGATTTTTACAGGCAAAAGTAAAGCTAAAACGAGTAGAAGAATTATATCTAGACATTTATAAACATTTACTGCAGGAATTGTAATTCCATTATATGTCAATCTTTCTCTTGAAGAATAACATCCTCCCTTTCTGAATACTATTATATTACTTTTATTCATATTCACATTCAATTGACGAGAATCAGCAGCTCGCTGTAAACAATTCTACTGATTTTGCAACCCAACAACAGTTTCTGCAATTAACGCTACGTTGTTCGCTAGGAGGAGAATGAAGATTTCCAAGAAGCCGTCTGTAAATGTAGCACCATGTCTCCCAGAGTTCACAACCTCTACCATCAATTCATTTATAAATAAAGAAAACGAAACAGGACTACAAATATCACCCTGTTTGACTCCAGATATACAGGTGATGCATTCTGTTAAGAGTAGCCCCATTTCTCACTCTTGCTTTTACGCATTCATACAAACTCATGAAGCATTTGAATAGTTTATCACCTGTACCATTTTAAAACAAGATAGGCCAACGAATACTTCTATTAATGGAGTCAAATGCCTTCTCGAAGTCAATAAAAGCAACATACAATTTGTAGTTTAAAGGAAAACTGTTTTTGTGTGAAAGCCATCAAGGTAAACATGTGATCAATAGTAGAAAAAAAATCGCTTTAACCCAGCCTGGAGGTCCCCTGTAATATTGTCTTGCTCTACCCATTCTTGAAGTCTACTGTTAATAACAGCACTATACAGTTTAACGCATTACAAAGTGAAACACTTCTGTAATTAGTTATTAGGATCGTTTATGCTTCCCTTTTTATAGATAGGTAGGACAACTGATTCTGTCCAACTTTCGGGATAAATTCCTTTTTTCAAATATGGAGTTGAACATTTTTATAGTGTCGGATTAATTTGTTACAGCGTTTTAATAGTTCCATGATTCATCAGATAAATTCTGTTTACAAGCATGTGTTAATAGTTCCCCAATGATTCTATCAGGATTAAATTCTGTTTACAAGCATGTTTTAATAGTTCCCCAATGATTCATCAGGATTAAATTCTGTTTACAAGCATGTTTTAATAGTTCCCCAATGATTCCATCAGGATTGAATTCTGTTTACAAGCATGTTTTAATAGTTCCTCAATGATTCTATCAGGCCCACGAAAAAGAGATGGTTACAATATAAACCCCTTCACAGTCAGCATACGGGGACCATCATAGTCTGTCTCGACAACAGATCCGTTTACACCGCTAATCAGACGTGCCTTTCGTCCGCTGATTGACTGGTCCGTGGGACTCGGCCTGCATGGTGTGGCAAGAAACGGGATGTGCCGAGACCTGTACGTATTCTCACGACTGGTCCCCAGAAAGGGGCGGCAATTACAGGCATGTTATACACCTCCAGGTTTGAAATTACCTTCAACGCTGCATTCCAGCTGAGAAGTTGAAAGAAGCCATCTGCGTTTCTCGTACGAGGATGCACACTTCAGCAAAACACCAGCGTTCATCAGTGGGCCAAATCTAATGGCTGTTTTCTCTGTGAAGACAATCATAGTGATTGCGCTGCACTCACTGACAGGTAGGGGGACGACCTTCCTCTCTTGTTCTTCTCTGTGAAGACAATCATAGTGATTGCGCTGCACTCACTGACAGGTAGGGGGACGACTTTCCTCTCTTGTTCTTCTCTGTGAAGACAATCATAGTGATTGCGCTGCACTCACTGACAGGTAGGGGGACGACTTTCTCTCTTGTCTTCTCTGTGAGACAATCAAGTATTGCGCTGCACTCACTGACAGTAGGGAGACTTCTCTTGTTCTCTGTGAAGACAATCAAAGTGATTGCGCTGCACTCACTGACAAGTAGGGGGACGACTTTCCTCTCTTGTTCTTCTCTGTGAAGACAATCATAGTGATTGCGCTGCACTCACTGACAAGTAGGGGGACGACTTTCCTCTCTTGTTCTTCTCTTACCTTAATCAGCCAGCTTCCGCCCGAAGGATGTGGATCACGACGCCCTTCAATGCTTGATGACCTGAAGCACCACACAAGGCAGCTTCCCTGGGAGGTTACCTCCACCTGGGATGTCATTTTTTGCACCTGCTTCCGTTCGTTTGCCTGTTCGTTTGTCTGTTAGCAAGCTGACGAGAACAAACAAACAAACAAACAAACAAACAAACAAAAAACAAAACAAAACAAAACTAAATGCAAAAAACATCCCACTGAAACCCATTTTCACCTAGCTTGGAGGAAATGCAAAATGTGGCCCCCACAACGATCGCATTAAAACAGATAATAATCGGACACCTTCCGCTCGTTTACATGTACGTTTGTCTGTTAATAAACTGACAGAAACAAACAAAACAAAAAACAAACAAACAGACTACCACACAAAACAGAGCATCCATTTCCACCAAGCTTGGTGGAAATACAAAATGTGGCCCAAGAATGATCTCTTTAAAACAGACAATAATCGGAAATCTGCAAGGGAGGTAATCTGTGTTAGACTCGCGTTCAGCAAGAGTGACCCCGCCATTTTCATGGGACAAAAGGAGTTAGTAAGCGTGCCCGAAGCAATTTCACCCCATCGGTTGGCTTAATAATCCACAAGCACATCCCAGGCAATTCACTCTATCGGTTAGCTTGATAATCCACAAGCACATCCCAGGCAGTTCACTCCATCAGTTGGCTTGATAATCCACAAGCACATCCCAGGCAATTCACTCCATCAGTTGGCTTGATAATCCACATGCACATCCCAGGCAAGTTTGCCTGATCAATCAGCTGAACTGGTCAATCACAAAGTGTCGAACGTGCTGGTGTGAGCCGGTTCGTCGGAGCCATCTTTAATGCAGGCAGCCGATTCCCCGCTACTTATTATATCGTGCGCTGTAAGTCAAATTTATTCCCCGCTACTTATTATATCGTGCGCTGTAAATAAAATTTATTCCCCGCTACTTATTATATCGTGCGCTTTAAATCAAATTTATTCCCCGCTTCTTATCATATCGTGCGCTGTAAATCAAATTTATTCCCCGCTACTTATTATATCGTGCGCTGTAAATCAAATTTGACTGCCTGGGTCTGTCTGTTTAACCCATAAACTGAGCAAAGGTAACTCTATTTACAACGGCAGGACATGCGTTACCTTCCCATGATTGTTTTTTGTTTGTTTGTTTGTTTGTTTGTTTTTCGGAACAGATCTATTGTGGTGCAGATCCGTGACGCAGATTCAGCAGATATGGCGCAAACAGGATGTCTTGCGATCTGTTCGGCATTTTTTGTTTGTTTGTTTGTTTTGTTTCATAACTGAAGATGAACAGAATGAATTATTAATGTTTACGACTTGATGATTTTTGTTAATCAATATATTCGGGTGAATATTATTTAAACTTTCTGATGATAAAGCGTTCACAATTCTTATTTCTCATCTAATCAAAAGGAATTAGAAATAAGAAAATCATAAAAATAAAAAACCCAGGTTCTAAACTCTGTCAACAGGCAGCTATACAGCATTGATGATGGTGTTGTTATACAGCATTGATGATGGTGTTGTTATACAGCATTGATGAGGGTGTTGTTATACAGCATTGATGATGGTGTTGTTATACAGCATTGATGATGGTGTTGTTATACAGCATTGATGATGGTGTTGTTATACAGCATTGATGATCGTGTTGTTATACAGCATTGATGATCGTGTTGTTCTATAGCATAGATGATCGTGTTGTTATACAGCATTGATGATGGTGTTGTTATACAGCATTGATGATGGTGTTGTTCTACAGCATTGATGATCGTGTTGTTCTACAGCACTGATGATGGTGTTGTTATACAGCATTGATGATGGTGTTGTTCTACAGCATTGATGATCGTGTTGTTATACAGCATTGATGATGGTGTTGTTATAGGAGCATTGATGATGGTGTTGTTATACAGCATTGATGATGGTGTTGTTATAGGAGCATTGATGATGGTGTTGTCCCACAGCATTGATGATGGTGTTGTTCTACAGCATTGATGATCGTGTTGTTCTACAGCATTGATGATGGTGTTGTTATACAGCATTGATGATGGTGTTGTTATACAGCATTGATGATGTTGTTGTTCTACAGCATTGATGATGGCGTTGTTCTACAGCATTGATGATGGTGTTGTTCTACAGCATTGATGATGGTGTTGTTCTACAGCATTGATGATGGTGTTGTTATAGGAGCATTGATGATGGTGTTGTTAAACAGCATTGATGATGGTGTTGTTATAGGAGCATTGATGATTGAACACAAATCCGTTTATCCTGAGGGATGATACTGGGGAAGAAAAACCCTCAACGAAAGTTTTCATTGATCAGGTACCACTATCGGTGGCAGACAGTGAAATCAAACATGTGCTACTGAAAGCAGGTTGTGAGCTCCGATCCAACATCCAAAGCGAAAGAGCTAGAGACAAAGATGGTAAACTGACACGTTTTCTAACAGGACGAAGATTCCTATTCATAACAGTGCCAAAAGTTCCGCTTGACACCGCCATAAAAGTCAGTGTTTTCATTGCCAAAGTGTACCATAAGGAACAAAAAATGCAACGCAAAAATGCTGTCTGTTCAAAGTGCCTAGAACAAAATCATCATGTTTCAGTGTGCACAAATGATGTGGTGTGTCGGGCATGCAGAAAGCCTGGGCACAATAAGGGAGAACCACAATGCCAGATCATCAGCACAGAAAATGAGCGGAGTGAGTTTGAGAGTGAGGGGGAAGGTGAAATTGGAGAGAGGGAGGAGGAGACAGGCGAAAATGATGAAATGAGGGAGGAGCGAAAGGAGCAGGCCGACAATGTGCAGAAGGGGGAGGGGACTGAGAAGGAGAAGGACCACAGAGGACGATCTCCTATGCGACAGGTGGAGCTGGGAGTCGGAGTGGGACAGAAGAGTCCTACTCGTCACCGCTCGGAGACACCCAGTAAGCGGCCCAGAGCCCCATCTTCAGAAGACAATCCGGAGGGGGAGGGAGGCAACCGGGTCAAGAAGGCGGGTAAGACTGACTGTCGCCGAAGCCCAGGGAACTCGGGGAGGGGTAGACGCAAGTAATACCCGAATTGACAAGGACTGACCTTTCCGACTTCGAACCTGGCTATGAATAACGATTTCCTTTTGGTTAATGGACAAATTATTTCCTTTGTGTGATATATGTTAAACATAAAAACGCTGTGTATATGGACAAAATTAAAGTAACATCATTAAATTGTAGGGGGTTAAAAAATAAAGTAAAAAGATTATCAATATTTCGGTATTTAAAAAGCAAAAAGATAGACATTACGTGCTTACAAGAATCACACATCACTGACAAAGATTTACCACAATGGGAAAAGGAATGGGGAGGACAAATATATCATTACCAGGGAACAAACAGGAGCAAGGGAACAGCGATCTTGATAAGTAAATACTTTAATGGGGAGATAAAGTTAAAAACAGCAGAAGATAGAATCCTTATCATCTCTGTGAGACATGAAAAATTCAGTTTTAACTTAGCAAATGTTTATGTTCCTAATAACCTTGTTGAAAAAATAGCTTTCTTTGATGAACTATACTACAAATGTAACGATTTCTCTGATAATTTGATTCTGCTTGGAGACTTTAACTGTGTTCTCCACATTGGAAACGATGTAATATCTGGAAATCCTCACCGTGAAAACGAAGTTAAAGAATTTAACAAACTAGTAAGGAAGCTAGAATTAACTGATATATGGAGAAGGCTCCATATCAACGAGAAGGATTATACATGGAGTAGAAATAATCCATTTATAGCGCGTCGCCTCGACTATTGTTTTTTGTCGGAGAGCATGATAGAGTATTGTGAAACATGTGAACACATAACTATACCTAACTCTGACCATAAGGCAGTATCTATTGAACTGAATGAAAGAGAATTTGTGCGAGGACCCGGATACTGGAAAATGAACAATAGTTATTTATCAAACGAGGTATTTGTGCAAAAGATGAACATGCTGCTCGATACTTTCTTAAATAATGAAGTTTATGAAGATATGTCTAACATAGACAAATGGGAAAACTGTAAGGTTGAGATTCGATCTTTGTGTACAGAATTTGGAAAAAAATTAGCTACTCAAAGGAAAAATGAGTATCAAGACACATATATGAAAATCATAGAAACAGAGAAGGAAATAATAGATAATCCAGGAAAGAAAGATGTTCAGTCCAAGCTCTTACATTTAAAGCAAAAACTTGAAATAGAGCAGATACATGAAGCAAAAGGAGCGCAGATTAGGTCCAGAATAAAATGGATAGAGGAAGGAGAGCGCAATACTAAATACTTCTGTAGCTTAGAAAAGGATAGGGGAAAGAAAAAATCTATAACTAGGCTTCAAAAAGTAACAGGAGAAGTTATAACTGAGCAGGGCAGCATTATGCAAGAGCTTACATCTTTTTATAAATCGCTTTACAGTCAAAAAACAGCAACAGATAATGTTGTTGAAGAAGTTAATATGTTCATTGAAAATGAACAGTTTCCACGACTAAGTGAAGAAGACGCAACCAAATGTGAAGGCATAATCACTTTAAACGAAACTACTAATGCATTAAAGAAGTTAAAAAATGGTTCAGCTCCAGGATGTGACGGCATAACAATAGAGTTCTTAAAATTCTTTTGGGGGAAACTAGGCAATATGATTACTAATTCATTTGCAGAATCTTTTCAGAAAGGGGAGCTATCATATACACAAAAAAGAGGAATAATAACGCTGTTACATAAAGGAAAGGATTTAGAAAGAGATAAATTAACAAACTGGCGACCCATAACACTTACTAATTGTGATTATAAGATATTAGCAAAAGTATTAGCAGAAAGACTTTGTAATGTAATACATAAGATAGTTAGTGAAGATCAGGCGGGATACATTAGAGGGAGAAATATTTCAACAATAATAAGATCTATTGACGATGCGATTAACTACCTTAACATAACTAAAAAAGCAGGGTATCTTCTAGCAATTGACTATTCCAAAGCATTTGACTCTATATCAAAAACATTTTTGGATCAGGCATTGGAAGTCTTTGGATTCGGAGCAGACTTTAGAAAATGGGTGTATGTCTTAAACAATGGGACCGTTAGCTCTATTAGTAATGGAGGATGGATTTCTGAGCCATTTGATGTGTTATGTGGCATTCGACAAGGATGCCCCTTTTCCCCACTGGCTTTTGTATTAGCAGTGGAACTTCTCGCTATCAAAATAAGAAATAGCAGTATAGAAGGAATAAAGTTACCTATGACATCTCAGACTGATCCAATGTACTTGAAAATAAAACAGTTTGCTGATGACACGACTCTGTTTTTGAAACATGCGCAAGATATGCATACATCGGTTGAAATACTTGCCAGGTTTGAAAGATTTTCTGGGCTTAGAATGAATACACAAAAAACAAAAGCTTTAAGAATAGGGCAACATGGTAATGAAAACATCCCATTCACTTTAGTTACTAAGATAAAAATACTGGGTATATACTTTGAAGCACATAGATTAGCAAAAGAAATTGAAGACAACTGGACACACAGGTTAGAGCACGTAAATAGAATGATAAGGGATTGGAGCAAACGAGACCTAAGTATTTTTGGTAAGATGGTAGTGATTAAAAGTTTTCTTATTAGTCAGTTTACATATGTAATGCAATCCATCAGTATTCCAAGCAACATTTTAAGTAAAATTAATACTATCTTATATAAATTCTTATGGCAGAAAAAACAAAGCAACAGAAAAGCATTTGAAAAAGTAAAAAGAAAAATAATGGAAGCTGAAGTAGAGGAAGGAGGTATTACAATGATTAACATGATTGACCAGCAAAAATACTTGAATCTACAATGGGCTGGAAAACTATTTGAAGTCACTGATAATCAAAACTGGGGGTATATTCCAAAATGGCATATTGAAAAACTGGCAAAGTATGGCAGTATTTTCTACATCAATTGTAAAGCACGTGAAGTAAAAGGATTAGACGAAATAGATAATGCCTTTTGGAAAGAAGTTATTCGTAGTTATCTAGAAAGCAAATCCGTTACTTCTTTATCAGAAGTAACAAGTGACAATTTCCACAGTCAACTACTTTTTAACAATGCATTGATCACCCATAGAAGCAAAACACTGCTCTTTAAAGCATGGCAAGAGAAAAGAATTACTCATGTGAGAGATGTTATTCACCAAGATGAAAATCGACTATTAACCATAGAGGAAATCCAGAATATACTGGGTCCAAATAAACCAAACACTATCATCGAATACAACCTGTTAGTCAATGCTTTTCCAAAACCATGGTTCCGGTGGGTCCAAAGAGGGGAAAGAGAGGGAAACACATGTGCATGCAGAGCAAGTCAATACAACACTAAACCAAAAGCTATAAAGAAAATAATAGCACAATCCAGAGAGCTAGTGACACCTTGTGCATCTCAGTTTTGGTTAAGAAAATTTGGAATGAATATAGATAAAGAAATTTGGGTCAGAGCTAAAGAAGTAACAAAGGAAACCCGACTAAGAGTTCTTCAGTGGAAAATATTACATAATATTTACCCAACAAACATTCTTTTAAATAAAATGAAAGTAAAAGAAAACAACAAATGTTCCTATTGTAGGAATACAGTGGATTTTGTGGAACATTTCTATTGGGAATGTCCTACAGTGTGTTCACTATGGAATTATGTTGAAGAAACCATATATAACAAAATAAATGTACAAATAAAACTAAGAGTTACGGATGTATTGTTTGGGATAGCAAGAGCTAGATATTCATTGCAAAAATACAAATATATAAATCACCTTATACTGATTGGTAAAATGTGTATAAGTATTTATAAAAAAACTGATTCAGCTATAGCATTGCGGCTCATTTTTGACAGAGAGATTAATATGAGACAACTTTCAGTTTAAAGAAAACAAAACACACACACTCACACACACACACACACAGACACACACACACACACACACACACACACACACACACACACACACACATATACAATATTGGAACAATTTAACAGTCTGACAGAATATGATGGAATATGTTAGAAAATAATTGGAAGAAAATGACATCATACTAAAAGGAGGATGAAATTTATGTTAATACTTTATGTGTAACATTGATTACATTGATTTATACTCCGTGAGGACGTGTACATAGTTAATAGAAATTATGTTGATGTATTATTTGCGGCAGAGTGCCCAATTTTGACCTGAATATTTGGACTAAGCTGATAGACACGTATCTGTACATATGTATTCACATAAACAAAATTCATGCATAAACAGACAAGCATGAGCAAAAACAAGATATGAATGTACAAGGGGAGTGTCACAAGCAAGTAAAACATGAACTATATAGACTAGGTAAAAAAATACCAGGCATATAACTGTGTAACAAATCGCCATCAAAGAAGAAACAAGCATGTCCATCGATTAAGAATAAACACACAGACTTGGGGCTGAGCAGAAAAAGGAGAGGGGGGGGGGGGGGGGGGGGAAGAAAAAGGAGGATAGAAACTCTCTCCATGTCTCCCTCTCTCTATCTGTCTGTATATCTTCTTCGCTCTTCTCGTCTCTTCTCTCTCTCTCTCTCTCTCTCTCTCTCTCTCTCTCTCTCTCTCT
>CM065741.1:51468967-51493967 GCA_033310375.1 Conus canariensis | reverse complement strand
CTGTGTAGTCTATGGAATCTGTTCGCGCCAGCGGCGTGTATGTGTGTGTGTGTGTGTGTGTGTGTGTGTGTGTGTGTGTGTGTGTGTGTGTGTGTGTAATGTGTGTGTGCGCGTGCGTGCGTGCGTCCGTGTGTGTGTGTGCGTGTGTGTGAGTGTGTATGCGTGAGTGTGTGTGTGTGCGTGTGTTTGCGCGCGTGCGTGCGCGCGTGCGTGCGTGTGTGTGTGTGTGCGTGCGTGCGTGCGTGCGTGCGTGTGTGTTACGTGTGTGTGTGTGTGTGTGTGTGTGTGTGTGTGTGTGTGTGTGATCGCCTGACTACATTTTTGTGAAATGATACCAATCTGCATGAGCTAAGGCATTCTTTCTTGCTCTTTTTTTTCACGCATAGTAATTTTCAGTCACGGCCAAATCTTTTCGTGAACAACTCCCCCCCCCCCCCCCCCCCCCCTTTCGTGTTAAAATCATCTTTCTCTTATGATGTGCCTTGGACTTCTCTTTGGATCTTTTTTTTGTTTTTTTCAGCATTACCTCATTCCTTTCCTTTTCATGTTCAACCGCTCGCTAACTCCATTTTAGAATTTTTCTCTTCTTCACTTTTGATTTCTTCAGCTTATTTCACCTCTTCATTGTTTTCCTCCTCCCCGCTCCTAACTGTTTTCCTTCTTGTCTCCTCTTTTCTCCTCCCCGCTCCTAACTGTTTTCCTTCTTGTCTCCTCTTTTCTCCTCCCCGCTCCTAACTGTTTTCCTTCTTGTCTCCTCTTTTCTCCTCCCCGCTCCTAACTGTTTTCCTTCTTGTCTCCTCTTTTCTCCTCCCCGCTCCTAACTGTTTTCCTTCTTGTCTCCTCTTTTCTCCTACTCCGAGCTAAGACATCACTCAGCGCCTGCAAATCGGCCAATCTGCCGACACCGGCAGATCTGGAGATCTGGCACGGGACGAAAGTAGGTCAGTCCACTGTGCTCGTCATGTGGTTCACGTGCACGTCTGCTTCAATTGTTCAGACAGAAAAGACAAAAGGAGAGAGGCGGAGGGGAGGACTGAGGGGGGGGGGGGGATGAGGAGGGCAGGGAAGGAGAGTGATGGTGAATGGGGGAAGATAGGAGGAACGGTCAGGAGATGAAACGACCAAGTGAACGACGAAGGAGTTGACAGGAGAAAGTTCAGGCCTGTTCTGTTAACTTTGGTTTTTCTTTTTCGTTTTCTGTTGTTGTTTTTTCTTCTTTCTTTCTTTCTTTTTTCCCCTTTATTTCTTTCACCACATGACTGTGTTCTCAAACGAAGAGAGAAAAAATGCATCGGTCTTTCGGAAGACATAAGTATATAAGTATATATATATAACGGGTAAACGACAATTAGATAATGCATGGGGCCAAACATAAGACAGAAAACAGAAAGTACTTCCTTTTTGATCATACGCCCTTTAAGCCAAGATTTGTCTGTGCGTATTGATGATTAAATACAAAGGGTTTTTTTTCTTTTTTTTTAACCGGGAAAGAAAGCTGAATTAGAAACTATAATGTTTGAACTTCGTTTTTGCTTTCGCTCTCTGTCTCTTTTACAAATAGATATTCGTAAATATATCGGGCTACGTGGTTCTTGTTTTGTAAACTTCCTCGCGATTCGAACACAGAGTCCGCGGCATACACCGTCTGAAACATGGCACCACATGGGCACCAGTCAGGAAAAAGGTTACATTCCTTCGCCAATCCACAACACAAGTTCCCCTGTCCTTTTCATACTTTGGGTAGTTCATACTTCCATCATCCTCATCAGTTACCGAGTGCCCCGAGTAGTTGAATCAGGAGAGAACTATAAAATGCCGATTCTGGCTCACCCACCTCCGCCAGCTCCAACCGACTAAAGCCGGTTGGAGCTGCTGCTCCGGCGGGCGATCCAG
This sequence comes from Conus canariensis, assembly GCA_033310375.1. Taxonomy (NCBI): domain Eukaryota; kingdom Metazoa; phylum Mollusca; class Gastropoda; order Neogastropoda; family Conidae; genus Conus; species Conus canariensis. The sequence goes on along the minus strand of CM065741.1, from coordinate 51,492,074 downwards.
AATAGGCATTTTATAGTTCTCTCTATAAGTAAAAATAAATTCTTAAAATAAATTCTTATACAAGTCATCATCAAGTTCTTAACAAGTACTTAAATAGATTTACAAACATACATAATGTGTAGGATTATCTGTTTTTAATACTAATTTAGAAAACTTTCGAGACTTAAGTTTTTGCTTAATCCTTCGTTTTTCTTGATCGTTTTCAATAACATCGTTTTCTTTCATACATTCATCAAATGCATCTCTATCTTTCATGTGGAATAAAACCACTGTCTTTAACTGTTCTCTGAAGTCTTTTAAAACTGAGTTATATTTTTGACTTAAAATCCATACACTTATCCCAGCATGTCTTCCACTGAAAGCTAGCTTTGATAAAGTGTTTCTTTTTTTGACTATATCCTTTTCTGCCGAACAATCATCTATAATAAATAATGTCTGCGTTCCCTCAAACAGTTTAAAAAATGTTCTAAACACTCACTCAGTTTATTGCTAGGGTCAACTAAATAGATTTCATCATCCGTCCATATAAACCTTCTATCGTGATATGCTTTGTTCCATTTAAGTGTCGGACAGAAAATTACAATATGATCAAAATTATAACTATAAACTGTTTGTAATAGGTCGAGGACAAATATTGTTTTTCCACAACCAGTCTGTCCACAAATCAATGAACAATGAGGGGTTTTTGTCATAAAGTTTAACATTGGCATTGACACCAAAGTTGTCTGCTCCATAGTTTTAAAACAGAATTTAATCTAATCCAGTTATTGTTTTTATCATACTCTCTGTCAAAACTTGTTCAGTATAATAAAACCCTATAAGGCCCAAATGTGTAAGATTAATCCAGTTCAGTTCTGTAAGATCGTTTCTATTTAGACTAATATCAATTTTGTTGCTTGTTGTCATGACCTTAATATCCTCGCCATTGTAAAGAACAACGACAGTAACTTTAAGTTTGTCAACGTCTAAGTTTTGCCAGCTAATAAGAATTCCTTTTATAAGATTGTCACTGACGCCCAGAGCTCCATTTCTTGCCTCATCTTTTAAGACAGAAATTTTAAATATCATTGTGAACGTGTCTCCTAATTTTGTGCGTGGAATGAACTGTAATTTTGTAGAAGCTTTCTTTAAAACCGATTCTCTTCTGTGGAGGATGTACTGTTTGTCCCCAAACGGCTTTATTTCGATCTCTCTCCGACTGTTGTCCTCTGGCATAAGACTTACATGTAAAGGGCCAGAGTTCAATGCTTTTCTGAAACTTTTTTGACGGTCAAAAAATGTAAATGGGCTTAAGAATTCAAATTTTATGTCCCATTCTAAATATGGTTCTAAGTGCCATTTGTTGTCAGTTTTTCGAACTATTTTATATTCATACTGACCCGCATTATTTGCTTCTACATTGCGTAGTTGTTCTAGTTTAGGAAACCTTTTGTTGTCGTCAACCTCTTTGCGCTTATAATAACCATCTTTAGTGTACTCAAAACCATACAAAGTGCCTATCTCACCGTTCTGTTCAAAGTCCTCAACGTCTGCAAGGTCTTTTAATTCTAAAGTTACACACCTCTCAGGCGCTAATGTAACTCCTGATTCTTATGGCCCACGAGACATTATTTTTTAGTACACCTTATTATTTTATTTCTAAAACAATGTGCAGGTTATTACATTTCACGACTTTCCCTGTTTGGTCTTTGATTTTTATATTAAATGATCCAAACCTCCCACAAGCTAATTTTTTAAACTGTAAGTTGGGGAATCGTATAAATTCATAATCGCAATATGCAGCTTTCCCTGATGGAAGAGCTCTTAAAACAGTTGAGGGCCTTCCATCATATAAGTTTTCATCAGTGCTCAGCTCGTCCAAATGAACATAGAGTAATGAATGTAATGCAAGATCGAGCGGATATTTTCCCTCATAAGTAGTTTCGTCTGATGTAACTCTAAAACCATGATTGTCAGTTGCAAAGCCTAACATTTTAGCTAGCTCTGCATCAAACACGTAAATTGCGTTTTCTTCAGGTTCGAATGTTAACATTATTTTCAAATTTGCATTGTTAAGTTTGAGAGTAATGCTGAAGTTACTCATTGCTTCTTTTAGCGAGCAAAACCCGTAATAACCATCAGGTATGGTTAACTGGCTAACTAAGTTTCCTCTATTATCAAATTTTTTAATCTTATTATTCTCCTTGGATTCAGTTATATTAAACCATACGACTTTGTAAAAAAATTCATGGAGTGCGACCCTTTGGGTTCCGCAGTTATTATCAATAGCATATTCTAAAAACGAAGGACTGTCTTGAGTTGTTATTGTTACAAACATTTTTAAAACAAATTTAAAAATGAGTGCATTCAAATATACTAATGCAAAATATTCTGTCGGGCAGCACTACAATCTTAAAAATATAACAACTGATACCCTTGACATTTCTGTGACTCAGTCTGACGCCTTTCAAGTAAAGGTTAGTACTCCATTGGATCGTTATCTTAACCCTCCTATTAAAAAAGACTACATCGCGAAAGTATGGTTTAGTCATCCGATGCAGTTTTATCAGAACCAGTTAAACTTTGCTGTGTTTTGCGCATCAACTGGGTGTGGAGTGTCGTATGCTGATCATTTAAATCATCCTGATCCTTTGGTGAGGTCAGTGTATAGATTTCATTTTTATTACACCTTCAGACGTATTTTATCTGAACTGCAAGCGCCATTACCAAATGACAAAACGTTTAATCCATTCAGCAACAGAATAGATTACAAGGCTTTTGAAAGGATCTGTAACAAATTTGATATTGACCCAAAGACAGACTTTAGACAAAAGTTGGATCTTAATCATGGTTTAGGCACTCTTTATTATTGGGGAGTGCACAGAAAGTATAACTATGATTGGAATCCTCCTTACACATCTTTCTCTTCAGGCACAACTGTTCACCTTGGGTCCATAGAGCAAGAGCATAAAACAGCATGGACAACATTTATTTTGGATACTTCTAAGGGCCTAACAAAAGCGGGAATAGAACGAATAAACGACTCTATTCGTACTTATGTTTGGTGTTTGCTAGGTTCGCAAGCACAAACGAGATCAAACATAATTGATCCTTCTACTGGCTTTGATGCACAAAAACAGTATTTAGCAAATTTAGAGGATTCTATTAATTCTGCAATTGATTTGCCTTCAAGTATTAAAAGGTACCAAAATGTTTTGCAATACGCAAGATCGAAAGTAGACTTCGCCGTTGGCACTGGTTTATACATGCTGCCTTCTGACCTCAGACTTCAGATAGGAACAATAATAAACTATAATAATGAAATCCTTGTGGCTGGTAAAGAAGAGAAGGTCGGAAAAAACAACATAAATTCTAAGCCAGCAATAGCAATAAAAAAAGAAGCCCCACCAATCCCCGAGCCCCCCTCTAAACCCCATCCAATCCCCCCCTCAAAACCCCATCCAATCCCCATGGTGAATAAAAGCGACCCCTATGAATATGAAAAGACAGCACTTTTTATTGGATTAACTGCCCTAGGATTACTTGGTCTTTATCTTACTATAAAGTAACCCAACTATTAAGACAACTAATGTCCATAAGTGCTCGGCCATAAAGCCAACTACTTTGCTTGCAGTAGACAAAAGCCAGCTAACGATCCCCCCTATTATACCAGGCAAAGAGTCTATGGCCTTAGTGGCTAATTTTTTTAATAAACTTGCAAGATGATCAAGTTGTTTTTTTACCCATGATTTATCGGGTGGAGGAGATGGTGGCGGAGGCACTAACCCTTGCCCACCGCCGCCTGTAATAGCCAACACCAGTGTACTTATTGCAAATCCTAAGGCTGTTATAACGCTCGCTAATGTGATTCCTTGCTCTCTAAACAGTGTTCTTATTCGTTCTGCTAACGTTGTGTCTTCATATAAAATTCTTTGGATAGTTTCTCTTATTCTGCTCACTTGAGTTCGTAATTGTTCTCGGTTATTAGACAACACTTCTAGTCTTGCTGATCTCTCTTGTTCAAGATCTTTTAGTCTTTGTGTTATTCTTTCTTTAACACCAGGTCCTAAGTTGTGGTCATCAGCCTCAACTAGTTTTTCTTTTTCTCTTTTTATATGCTCATCTAGTTCACCCAGTTTTGCTAAATTGTTTGTTAACTCACCCCTGATGCTTCTCAAAGCATGATCAAGGGCCGTTATTTCTCTCATAGGTAGCGGCGGATCGTGCATAGTTTTTAATGCTTCTGAAAAACTGGTTTCTGCTTGTATTATTTCGTCTGCTGTTGGGCTTAAATCTTTAAGTTCCATGTTTTGTATTTCTGTTGGGAGTTCTCGTAGTGTGTTTTGAAGTTTAGCAACTGCTTCCCTATCTAATTTTGGTTTAGTAATGCCAAGGCGATTTTGTTCGCTCACACTGAGCCTTTGTCTAATTGTACTCTTTTTTAAAAACTTTGATGAGTCTGGTTTAGTTGTAAGCTGAACAAGTTGTCCTTGGTCGTTTCTCACAAACAAATGGTCATCTTTTGTTTCAAAATCATTAGGGTCTATAAATTCGGGAGGTTCTTGGCCTAAACTTTGATAAAATGATTTGACCTTACTTTCTGTTAATTCATGTCGCAATGATTGTAATGGATGTGTCAAAGGAGTCATTTCACTCATGTCGTCTCCAGGATCAAAAACATCATAATCTTCAATGCCTGCCATGTTTTTAAATAATTAACTTTTTATTTTGTTTTATAAAAAAAATGTCACAAGCATATGGCTCAATTCTTGACCCGCATAGAAGACTGAAAGAGCCCTTTGGCGTGAAGGGAAATAAGCAAAATATTATTGTTCCAAATAATCCATCTACTATTGATTCAGATCAGATTCTTACTGTCAAATTTCCAGACCTAGGAGCAGATGAAATGATTGTACCAGGCTCTGCACGACTTACTTTCAAAATAGAACTCGAATCAGCAACAGACGTAAACAGGACAGTAGTTCAGAATCTGGGACGGGCAATCGTTAAGAAAATTTCTATAAAACTTGAGGGGCAAGAAATATTTTCTTTACACAATGCAGACATATTTTTAATCTATTGTGATCTATGGCTAACCGCGAATGAAAGGGCTGACCTCGCGTTTCAAGGAATCGAAAATAACGAAGCACTAAAACACAGAATAAGCGCCGCAGATGCTAAAGACAGTAACAAGGCTGAAGCTGTAAGTTTTGCTTATGGAAATCGTTTTTCTATACCCTTAGATTTTGAGTTGTTAAAAGCGCATGCGCCATACTTTCAAGGAGCATTAAAAGACAGATTGTCATATGAACTAACTTTTAATGAATACAATCGCGTTATTAAATCTACAGTTAAAGATGCAAAGTACAGCATTTCTGACATCTCGTTAGAGTTTGACATTGTTAGCAACCCTAACTTAGCAAGGCTGATTGAGCAACAGTATCAGTCAAAATTAGCAATATATTACGAAAGAGTAATTCATCATTCTAAATATACTAAAAACAAGGCAGACACAATATGGAATTTTAGTTTTAGCGCCTCAGCAAGATCGCTTAAAGGTATTTTATTGCTGTGTGAAGATGAAAACCCATACGAAAGACAAACTGAAAAGTTTGTTAATCCTAAAATAACGAAAGTACAATGTTCAATTGAGGGCAGTCCTAACCAAGTCTACAGTAGTGGGCTTAAACCTTATCAGCATTTTGACGAAATAAGAAAATATTTTGGAGGCGGGAGGCATAGAAGTCCAACAGCAGATCTTGTGTCTAAAGATCTACATCTTCATAATGTTAGACTTGATGAATATTTAACAACGAAATACGGTTTATGGATTGACCTAAGGTCAACAGAGGATAATCAGTTGCATGGAAGCGGAAGATCTGTTAAAGACCAAATAACCATTCAAATTGATAAAAAGAAAGAGAGTGATGCCCCGATTAATGTACATTTGTTTTTAATATATGATGCGCAGCTGAATATTCAAGATAACAGATTAAAAGATATCCAATACTAAATTATTTTTATTTTTTAAAAAAGCATGTCTGTTCAGGTTTATCCAAAAGTGCCCAAAGAAGAGATAGTAGGCAACTCTGTTGCTGTAGACATAAAAACTTTCAGATTAACAAACATAACACAAATGCAAACCCAACTAGAGCAGGACCTTTCAAAATACAGTAAAACCAAACGAAGGTATTCTGCTGTCTTTAATGCTGTTACATATGTTAATACTGGAGCATCGATCACTAGTGCTCTATCAGCAGGAACAAGTGTAGGTCTCTTAGCAACAGGCGTAGGTGCGCCGGCAGCTTTACCTCTAGGCGGTTTGTCTTTAACTCTTGGCCTGTGTTCATTGGCTGTAAGTGCTGTCAGCAAAAAAATAAAAGCTAAACTCCAAAAGCACACAGCTATGGTTCAACTAATAACAGCTAAACTTAGTTCCTTCAAACTGATAATTGATAAAGCACTTGCTGACTCGAACATCACGGATGAAGAATTTAGTCGCCTACAGGCTGATTTTGAGGACTACAAAAGACAAAAGTTTGATCTTCAAAGAAAGGCAAGGGCAACTTTTTCTCAACAGCCAGACACCGACCAGATAAAAAAAGAATGTTTAAAAAAAGTAAACGAGACATTAAACTCTGTTCTAAACAGCTCACATTAACAACACCAAAGAGTGTTTATACTTTAGTTTATGAGTCTAAGCACAAAAAGACCTCTGATATTGATTCTGATTAACTTTTATTTTTTTGATTTAAATAAATATTTTGAGTTAGAAAAGAAGCTCAAAATGGAATACACTGATTTTGATTCTTGGTTTGATGCAGAAGAGAGTTTGTCAAAAGCTTTGAAGGATACAAATATAGAAGTTATTAATCCAACAAATGTGTTAGAAAGCGTTGAGTATGCTATTTCTCAAATCCCCAATTATTTAGCAATAAACCCTCCAGTTAAAGTAAGGTTAGTTGTTTTAGTTGATTACATAACAATAAACGAAGAAAATCTAGAAGTCTGGGTCTCAACTAAACAGCAGGCTATTCTTTCTTATAATGATTTAACGCCTGATTGGGCAGAACAACTTCTTACTCAGTTTAACGACTCCTCTGAAGCAGCAAAAATGAGAGGTTCTGGTTGGTCAGAGGGTAAAGTATTAGAGATTAGATTAAAACAGGCTAAATACGAGCCAATTATAGGAAAGTCTTTTATTCCTCTACCATCAGAATTAGTTGCAAAGAGAGCGGTTCTGAACATAAAGAATTCAGATAACAAATGTTTTATGTGGTGCGTTCTTGCTAGGCTACACTTTGTTAAAAAAAATGCAGAGAGAGTTACTAACTATTTGCAGTGGGCCAATGATCTTAACTTTAACGGCCTTGAATTTCCTATGGCTGTAGACAAGATTGATCAGTTTGAAAAACAAAATCCACCAATAACTGTTAATGTCTACACATGGTCTGTTAAATCAGGTCTTCTACCAATTAGAGTGTCAAAAAACAGTCCATCAATAGGAGAACCAGCCAGGAGTCATGTAGACTTACTCCTAATGCAAAGCCTTAATGGGCTGCACTACACTCTAATACGTACAATGAGCAGATTACTAGTGCATACTACAAAAAATGGACACAAACAAGAATTCTGTAGAAAATGTTTAACAAGAATTCCGTCCGTTCAAGCTGCGAGCGAACATGTAAAACATTGTCTTAGCCCAGTGGACTGCAATACAGAACTAATTATGCCAAGAGAAGGCAGTAAGGTTAGTTTTAAGAATTACAAAAAACTCCAGAGGTCTCCATACGTTGTTTACGCAGACTTCGAGTCGCTTATTGTTCCTTATGAAGGACCAGCTCCAAAACATTTACCAAAAACAGTTATAATGAATAATCACCAGATTTGTTCTTATGCTTTCATTGTTGTTAGGTCAGATGGTGAACATTCAAAGCCAGAATTATACAGAGGACCACATGCAGCAAAACATTTTTTAAAACGCATGCAAGAAGTTCGTAATGTCTGTTCTAATAATCTAGACCTATCTGATCTTAGGATGACCCCAGAAGACCAAGATCGCTATGACTCAGCCACTCACTGTTGGATTTGTGGATTAGAGCTAACCCCTGAAAGTTTAAACCCAACAGTAAGAGATCATGATCACATTAGTGGAGAATTCAGAGGAGCAGCGCATAACAATTGCAATCTTCAACTAAAGTTTGATCCTAGGACTTGGAGACTTCCTATATTCTTTCATAACTTGCGAGGTTACGACTCTCATCTTATATTGCAAGCAGTAACTAGCGCCTTTAGGGTGTCATGCATTGCGCAGTCATCAGAAAAGTACATGTGTTTCACTTTAAATAATTTATCTTTTTATGACTCTATGCAACACCTGATGGGGGGTTAGAGTCACTGGCTATGTCCTTAAAGTCCTGCCCAATAACAGAAGAATATTTTGACCCAACGGTGATTAGAAAGGGCGTTTATCCTTATGAGTACATGAACAGCTGGGAAAGGTTTGAAGAGACAGCCCTTCCGCCTAAAGGTGCGTTCTTTAGTAGTCTTAGAGGAAAGGACATCAGTGATTCTGATTATTCTTATGCTCAAGAAGCGTGGCAAAAATTAGACTCTAAAACAATGGGAGACTATCATGATTCTTATTTAATGGCGGATACCTGTTTGTTGGCGGATATCTTTGAAAATTACAGAAAGACCTGCATGAAACATTATAGTCTAGATCCTGCGCATTATATTTCTGCGCCTGGGATGAGTTGGGATTCCTTTTTAAAATTTACTGGTGTACAGATTGACCTGTTGTCTGACCTACCAATGCTTCAGATGATTGAAAACGGATTGCGTGGCGGAATTAGTATGGCGTCTCACCATTACTGTAAAGCAAACAACAAATACTTAGACAACTATGACCCAAGTAAAAGGTCTAACTATCTCATGTATTTAGATGCAAACAATCTGTATGGTTGGGCTATGAGTCAATCACTTCCATTACGTAACTTTAAAATGTACACAGGAGGTGTAAAAGACATTCAAAAGTTTTTAAAATGGCTTCAGAGTCTAGAAGCTGATCGTAAAAGAGGTCTCATTCTAGAAGTTGATTTAGAATACCCCCATGAACTTCATGATTACCATAATGACTATCCATTAGCGGCAGAAACCCTAAAAGTGTCAATGACAGAACCGCCTAAACTTGTGCCTAATCTTCGTGACAAAAAAAATTATGTCTGTCATTACAGACTTCTCCAATTTTATTTAAGACATGGTTTAAAGTTAACAGCAGTTCATCGTATAATTGCATTTGATCAAGAACAGTTCATGAAACCATACATCATGAAGAACACTGATCTCAGAACTAAATCCACAGATGCTTCAGAAAAAGACTTTTTCAAGTTGATGAACAACAGCTGTTTTGGAAAGACTATGGAAAATCCGCACAAGCGCAAAGATGTCAGATTGGTTACCAGAGAAAACGATGCAATTAAGTTGACTTCAAAACCCAATTATCAAGACTTTAGAAGATTTCATGATCAGCTTTTTGGAATAATGATGAAAAAAAAGAAAGTCAAATTGGACAAACCTGTTTTTATTGGGTTTACTGTTTTAGAGCTGTCGAAGCTTTTGATGTTAGAATTTCTTTACGACTACTTTAAACCCTTGTATCCAGAGTCCAGAGTTCTGTACACAGATACAGATTCCTTTGTAATCGACATCCCTACTGAAGATTTTTACAAAGACATGGAATTAGAAGTGGCTAAAGAGCATGCGGGATGGTACGACACATCTGATTACCCTAAAGATTCACCTTTGCATTCAGTTATTAATAAGAAGGTTTTGGGAAAGATGAAGGATGAATTATCTGGAGGTGTGATCAAGGAGTTTATTGGTTTAAGGTAAAAAATGTACAGTCTTGCTAGCCAAACAAAAACTGTTAAAAAAGCAAAGGGAATATCTCGCAGTGTTGTGCAGTCAAACATATCGCATGATAACTACAAAGAAGCATTGTTCAATAAAAAGACTTTTCATCATGACAATTACAAGCTGCGATCTAATCTGCATGAGATTAACACAACAGTTGTAACAAAACGGTCTCTTGACCGCACTAACACAAAAAGAGTATTTGTTAATCCAGAGTATTCATATGCAATTGGGCACTGGAGGACATTTGGTCAAGCGCAATTAGATACTCAGTAATTTCTTTATCCAGTATAGCTGGATTATTTGTGGTTGTTGTTTCAAGATTTTTGATTTTTTCATAAATATTAGGATCAATGGGTAGTTTATTCTTTATCATTGTTTTAATAATAAATCTATACGCAAATAATTTTTTTTGAGCTTCCATTTTAACTCAAATATATTTACGTAAATCAGTTAAAGCGGAACTGTGTCTGGCGGGATTATCTGCAGTTCTTCCTTCACAAAAGATCTTCGAGGTGCTGGTCGTTTTGTTGTGTCAGTTTCTCGTAAATAATACACGGGCGGATTCATTTTCACAATTTTTTTTATCTCATATGGATCAACACTCCAAACTGGATCTGTTGCCCTGATGCAAGTGTCCCCTTTCGCTTCTCCCGGTGAATAAAGGTATCTCACTTTTAAACCAAATGGTAATAGTTTGCTGGATGAAGACTCTTCAACAACATTTATTCGTTTGGTTTTGATTGCTTGTACTGGTTTTAGCCCTTTAAATTCTTCATTATTCATTGCGCGCAAAACTGAGGGCAGTCTTTTTACCCATTCTGTGTTGCGAGAATTGTCAATCAGCTCTCTGTGATACTGGTAGGAGAAAAGTCTTTCAGATAACTGTTTGTTAAAGTTTTCAACCAAACCCTGTGATCTGTGAACACCCGGAATGCCTCTTTTAATGGTAACTCTATGTTTTAACAATAATTGATTCACTTGACCTTTAAATTCTTTTCCATCATCGACTTCAATCATGCGAGGATAAGTTAAGGGTCCTCGTTGGTATATCAGCTGTATGGCAACAGCAACAGCAGAAGCACTCTTTTGTGTTAATGGTTCCGCATCTTTGTATCTTGAAGCTATATCAATGACTGTAAGTGCGTACTTAAATCTTTTTCGTCTGATTGTATCATGGGGTAAATATAGAAGATCCATTTGATGGGTGTCGTTTGGAGTTATATTCACAAAGTGTGGTCTCTGTAGTTTTTTAGGCGCTGGTAGATAAATTTGCCAAATCACTTGTTTAGATAACCATTCTTTTGCTGTTTGTTCACTGACTCCCGCTGCTTGGCTAAGCTTTTTAATTGCTGTGATTCCCTTCCAATATCCTTTTGGCGAATAATAGATCTTGTTCATTTTTTATTCAGCCAATACTTTGTGCAACAAAATACACAGCGGTCATGCCAAAGACAATAAACAATATTTCTTGCATCTTTTGTTTTTCTGATGGTTGATAGTAATCGCTAAATTTTGGTGGGGGCAATGTTTCAACTTGTTTGCCTGTTACTAGAAAATATTCTTTTATTGCCTGGTCAACATCTTTAAATGTGTAAGCTGCATGTCCCTGTTGTTTAAGTCTGTCGTTAATAAAATCTAACTGCTCCATTCTTTGCTTTTCATAGGTGTCTTGTGCAGCGGCTAGTTGCTCCATAGCTCTGTTATGTCTTTTTCTCTCATCGTTATTTTGTAGTTTACTAAACGTGTAATTACTTCCGCTGAAAGCAAGCGCGTTGACCACTGCGCCGCCTATCATCATTACGAGTGAAGCCATTTTTATAAATGTATTTTTTTACATATTTATATTTTCTGGAATTATTCCTTGCTTAACTAGAAAGTCTTTCGTAGCAAATGAAGCTGTAATGACAGCAATCAACTTTGCTGAGTCTTCAAAATCTAGCTTGCCAAGATCTGCTGGTTTTATTCTTAACAAGCTTTTACCAAGCATTGTGTATCCTACACTTAGACCTCCAATAACAGCAGAATGGTATACGAGGTTGGCAACAGTTTTTTTGGTGCTCATTTTTTAAAAATAAAATAATATTTATTATTAATAAAACATGAACTGCGATGATCTACTTCCTGAACTTATGATTACAAATAATCAAGTTGATGACCAAGCTATTATGCGCCAAAAAGAAAGGCTGTATTCTTTGGCGGCGTGTGGAAAAACAAAACAGTACCTCGGAAATGAATTCAGCATAGAACAGATTCAACAGAAGTCGCCACAAGACATTGTAAAGTATCACAACAGGTATGAAGCGCAACTGGGGTCAAGAATGGTCAAAAGTGTCGGACAAACTGTTCTTAGTTTGTACACTAAACTCGTTAGTAGATTTGCGCCCATTGATTCTGAACAAGATTTTATGTATGATTTAACGCAGGATCCAGTTTTAACAAAGTCATTAGAGTCTCTAGGATGTGATCTATATTACAGATTTGGAACATTGTTATCGCCAGTAATTATGGGGTTAATTACGTTTAATCATATAGATTTTATTTCCCTTAAAAATGACCGAGCAGAAAACGTTGATGGAGAAAGTGACCCGTGAAAAGAATCCTGGGCGCGTTGAAGCAGGGAAAAAATTAGCAGAGTGGAACAAAAAAAGAAAATTAGAGTTACAACATATAACTCATAATGAAAAAACACCAGTTGTGCCAGAGCCACAACAAGAACAAGTTGTTTCAAGTCCCGCAACATCATCATGGATTATTTGGATTAAAAGAGTTGGCATTTTTGGCGTCATTGCTGTTGGTGGGGGTGGTTATTACGTTTATAAAATATATAAACAACGCCAGCAAAAACCAAAGCAGTCCAAAAAATCTCAGCCACTAAATACAGAAGCCGAACAAAAAAGCATGCCAGAACCGACAACAACAAAAGATCATTTTGATCCATTTGATATGCAGTAATATTTCAAGAACTTAATAAATAAGTGACTTGAATAAGAACTTGATAACGACTTGATGACGACTTGATGAAAACTTAAATAAGAACTTGATAAGAACTTGATGACGACTTGATAAGAACTTAATGACGACTTGATTAAGAACTAGATTAAGAACTAGATTAAGAATTTGGGGTAACTTGATTAAGAACTTGGGGTGACTTAATTAAGGACTTGGGGAAACTTAATTAAGGACTAGGGGTGACTTAATTAAGGACTTAATTAAGGACTTGGGGTGACTTAATTAAGGACTTGGGGTGACTTAATTAAGGACTTGGGGTGACTTAATTAAGGACTTGGGGTGAAAAGTGGAACTGGTAGGACCACTTGTCATTTGATATGTCAGCCACTTGCTTTGTGACTGAACAGGATGTGCCTGGGCGCTGAGCAGTGATTCGTTGTCGGGCTGGCCTGCAACAACTAGTTAAGCGCGATGAAGAACAGAGAAAGAGGCAGCTCACGCTATAGCAAAGAACGTGTTAGCGCACACCCGCTGTGCGGACAGACCTATTGGATTAATAAACTAAGAAAGACGACAGAACTCTTTGAAAAATATCCGGAACTCTCAAATCTGACAATTTCTATTACACAAGCCATCGCGTTGACGCCAAAAATACATGCTGCTCTAAAAACCCACGCCGGTGTGGAAGCTGACTGGATGTGAAGAAGGTATGTACATTGTCAACTAACTGACTGTGTGCTGTGTTCTGTGTAAACAAAGGCCTCTTGTCTGTGTTAAGTCGTAAACCCCACACACCAACAAACCGACACGCACACTGAAAACGGCGAAGTGGTGGCTTCCCATTCGAGAATGTTCAAGAACATTTGCTGATGCAATAATGTTGCAAGTTGACCTGGCCAAAGCGCGCCGCGAGCCCGGTGAGAGAAGAAACGCAGTAGGCGCGCGAGGCGTGTTTTATTGATTTTTAGGTCAGAACATAGGGAGACACACAGTTTGTAAACAGGACGCTCGGCCTGCTGACTTACTGCGTCGTTATAATTGTGTTGTCTTGGTCTTGCAAAAAAGCTGACAGTCAACCGACTGGTAGTACAGACTGTTTGGGGGAACGCAGACACTATTTATTATAGATGACTGTTCGGCCGAAACTGGCTTTCAGTGGAAGACATGCTGGGATAAGTGTGTGGATTTTATGTCAAAAATATAACTCAGTTTTAAAAGACTTTAGAGAACAATTAAAGACCGTAGTTTTATTTCACATGAAAGACAGAGACGCATTTGATGAATGTATGCGTGAAAATGATGTTATTGAAAATTCCCAAGAAAAACGAAGGATTAAACAAAAACTGAAGACAGAAAAGTTTTCTAAATTAGTATTAAAAACAGATAATCCTACACATTATGTATGTTTGTAAATCTATTTAAGTACTTGTTAAGAACTTGATGATGACTTGTATAAGAATTTATTTAAGAATTTATTTTTACTTATAGAGAGAACTATAAAATGCCTATTCTGGATCGCCCGCCGGAGCAGCAGCTCCAACCGGCTTTAGCTGGTTGGAGCTGGCGGAGGTGGGTGAGCCAGAATCGGCATTTTATAGTTCTCTATCAGTCATCAGTTAACCTTTCCTTTCAACAACGAAGGATTGAATTCAAGGTTGCACCTACTAAGCCAAACAGCATTCGCTACAGTTTCTTCAGATGACGAATGATGAGGGCACAATCTCTCTCTCTCTCTCTGTCTCTCTCTGTCTCTCTCTCTCTCTCTATCTCTCTCTCTCTCTAACAAAAACCGAAATAGCAACAACAACAAAGAAAACAAACAAACAGAAACAGAAATGAAAACATAGTGACCTTTTACGATAATAATAACATTTACTAATCTGAAAAAAAAAAGTCCAACTCCGATTCAGTAAATATCGGAATCAAAACGTGTAGTCTTGCACAGAAAAACATTAATATTTCTTGGAAACAATCACTCAAAAAACGACGAAAATGTCGAATAAGTAATGTGAATCAAATATATGTGGTGTATGAAACTCGTCGTCATGGACATATGAAAATAAAGTATTTGTCTTTCATCAGAGGCATCAGAGAGAGAGAGAGAGAGAGAGAGAGAGAGAGAGAGAGAGAGAGAGAGAGAGGACGTGTTTCGACCTCTTAGGTCTTCTTCAGGCAAGATAAACAACACTCGGGTCCACGACAATGAAGAAGGAGCGATCAGTTGTCTTGTCTAATTCGGCGCAAGATGGGCGTTGGATAGGAAGTGGTAAGTCCTTCAGCATGCTCAACGAGACTCCCAACTAGCGAAAGACGAAGACTGTAAGACTGTGCCTTCTACATCTGTATTTGACCACCTTCCTGGTTGAGCTTCTTTCGGTTTGCCATGTATTTCATCTTCGATGCCAGCAAAAAGAATCCCCCACCCCCCTCCCCCTTCCCCTTCTTCCGTGCATCCTCAGTGGCATTACTCCTAAGCCTCTGACTCTGGCTCTCACCCTCCCCCCCCCCCCCCCCCCTACACAGCTCCACCTGACTCATCATACTTCACTCTCAGCACAGACAGTCCACAGGGAGCAGTCAACATCAGGCCGTTATGAGGTGACCCACTGGTGGAGACAACATCAGGCCGTTATGAGGTGAACCACTGGAGGAGACAAACATCAGCCGTTATGAGGTGACCCACTGGTGGAGGACCACATCAGGCCGTTATGAGTGAACACACGTGGAGACACACATCGGGGCGTTATGAGGTGACTCTCACTGGAGGGACAGGCTGGACAACTCAGCCGTTATGAGGTGACCCACTGGAGGAACAACATCAGACGTTAGAGTGTGACCCACTGGAGAGACACACATCAGCCGTTATGAGTGACCCACTGGATGAGACAAACATCAAGCCGTTATGAGGTGACACACTGAGTGGAGACAACATCGACCGTTATGAGTGACCCACTGGGAGACCAACATCACCGTTATGAGTGACACCACTGGTGGAGACACAACATCAGACCGTTATGAGGTGACCCACCTGGAGGAGACAACATCAGACCGTTATGAGGTGACCCACTGGTGGAGACACAACATCAGGCCGTTATGAGGTGACCCACTGGTGGAGACACAACATCAGCCGTTATGAGGTGACCCACTGGAGGAGACACAACATCAGACCGTTATGAGGTGACCCACTGGGGAGAACAACATCAGGCCGTTATGAGGTGACCCACTGGAGGAGACACAACATCAGGCCGTTATGAGGTGACCCACTGGGAGACACAACATCAGGCCGTTATGAGGTGACCCACTGGGGAGACACAACATCAGACCGTTATGAGGTGACCCACTGGGGAGACAACATCAGGCCGTTATGAGGTGACCCACTGGAGGAGACACAACATCAGGCCGTTATGAGGTGACCCACTGGAGGAGACAACATCAGGCCGTTATGAGGTGACCCACTGGGGAGACACAACATCAGGCCGTTATGAGGTGACCCACTGGGGAGACACAACATCAGGCCGTTATGAGGTGACCCACTGGATGGAGACAACATCAGGCCGTTATGAGGTGACCCACTGGAGGAGACACAACATCAGGCCGTTATAGGTGACCCACATGGGGAGACACAACATCAGGCCGTTATGAGGTGACCACTGGAGGAGACAACATCAGGCTGTTATCGAGGTGACCCACTGGTGGAGACACAACATCAGGCCGTTATAGGTGACCCACTGGAGGAGACACAACATCAGGCCGTTATGAGGTGACCCACTGGTGGAGACAACATCAGCCGTTATGAGGTGACCCACTGGTGGAGACAAACATCAGCCGTTATGAGGTGACCCACTGGTGGAGACAACATCAGGCCGTTATGAGGTGACACACTGGTGGAGACACACATCAGGCCGTTATGAGGTGACCCACTGTGAGAACAACATCAGGCCGTTATAGGTGACCCACTGGTGGAGACACAACATCAGGCCGTTATGAGGTGACCCACTGGTGGAGACAACATCAGGCCGTTATGAGGTGACCCACTGGGGAGACACAACATCAGGCCGTTATGAGGTGACCCACTGGTGGAGACACAACATCAGGCCGTTATGAGGTGACCCACTGGTGGAGACACAACATCAGGCCGTTATAGGTGACCCACTGGAGGACACAACATCAGGCCGTTATCAGGTGACCACTGGAGGACCAACATCAGGCCGTTATAGGTGACCCACTGGTGGAGCACAACATCAGGCCGTTATCAGGTGACCACTGGTGGAGACAACATCAGGCGTTATAGGTGACCCACTGGAGGAGACAACATCAGGCGTTATCAGGTGACCCACTGGAGGAGACAACATCAGGCGTTATAGGTGACCCACTGTGGAGACCAACATCAGGCCGTTATAGGTGACCCACTGGTGGAGACAACATCAGGCCGTTTAGGGACCACTGAACACTCAGGCGTTATGAGGTGACCCACTGGGGAGACACACATCAGGCGTTATGAGGTGACCACTGGTGGAGACACAACATCAGGCCGTTATGAGGTGACCCACTGGTGGAGACACAACATCAGGCCGTTATGAGAGGTGACCCATGGATGGAGACACAACATCAGGCCGTTATGAGGTGACCACTGGTGGAGACAACATCAGCCGTTATGAGGTGACCCACTGGAGGAGACACAACATCAGGCCGTTATGAGGTGACCACTGGTGGAGACAACATCAGGCCGTTATGAGGTGACCACTGGAGGAGACAACATCAGGCCGTTATCAGGTGACCCACTGGAGGAGACACAACATCAGGCCGTTATGAGGTGACCCACTGGTGGAGACAACATCAGGCGTTATGAGGTGACCACTGGGGAGACAACATCAGGCGTTATCAGGTGACCCACTGGAGGAGCACAACATCAGCCGTTATCAGGTGACCCACTGGTGGAGACACAACATCAGGCCGTTATAGGTGACCCACTGGAGGAACAACATCAGGCCGTTATGAGGTGACCACTGGTGGGACACAACATCAGGCCGTTATGGGTGACCACTGGGAGACACAACATCAGGCCGTTATGAGGTGACCCACTGGTGGAGACACAACATCAGGCCGTTATGAGGTGACACACTGGTGGAGACACAACATCAGGCCGTTATGAGGTGACCACGTGGAGACACAACATCAGGCGTTATGAGGTGACCCACTGGAGGAGACAACATCAGGCCGTTATGAGGTGACCACTGGGGAGACACAACATCAGGCCGTTATCAGGTGACCCACTGGAGGAGACAAATCAGGCCGTTATGAGGTGACCCACTGGGGAGACACAACATCAGGCCGTTAAGGTGACCCACTGGAGGAGACAACATCAGGCCGTTATAGGTGACCCACTGGAGGAGACACAACATCAGGCCGTTATAGGTGACCCACTGGAGGAGACACAACATCAGCCGTTATGAGGTGACCCACTGGAGGAGACACAACATCAGGCCGTTATAGGTGACCCACTGGGGAGACACAACATCAGGCCGTTATAGGTGACCCACTGGGGAGACACAACATCAGGCCGTTATGAGGTGACCCACTGGGGAGACACAACATCAGGCCGTTATAGGTGACCCACTGGGGAGACACAACATCAGGCCGTTATGAGGTGACCCACTGGGGAGACAACATCAGGCCGTTATGAGGTGACCCACTGGGGAGACAACAACATCAGGCCGTTATGAGGGACCCACTGGTGGAGACACAACATCAGGCCGTTATGAGGTGACCCACTGGTTGGAGAACAACATCAGGCCGTTATCAGGTGACCCACTGGTGGAGACACATCATCAGGCCGTTATGAGGTGACCCACTGGGGAGACACAACATCAGACCGTTATCAGGTGACCCACTGGAGGAGACAACATCAGGCCGTTATGAGGTGACCCACTGGTGAGACACACACATTCAGGGCCCGTTATCAGGTGACCCACGGTGGAGGACCACTCAGGCCGTTATGAGGTGACCCACTGGAGGAGCACAACATCAGACCGTTATCAGGTGACCCACTGGAGGAGACAACATCAGGCCGTTATGAGGTGACCCACTGGTGGAGTACCAACAACATCAGGCCGTTATGAGGTGACCCACTGGTGGGACACAACATCAGGCCGTTATGAGGTGACCCACTGGAGGAGACACAACATCAGGCCGTTATGAGGTGACACACTGGTGGAGACACAACATCAGACCGTTATGAGGTGACCCACTGGAGGAGGACAACATCAGAAACGTTATGAGAGTGACCCACTGGTGGAGACACAACATCAGGCCGTTATGAGGTGACCCACTGGGGAGACAACATCAGACCGTTATGAGGTGAAAACCCACTGGAGGAGACACAACATCAGACCGTTATGAGGTGACCCACTGGTGGAGACACAACATCAGGCCGTTATGAGGTGACCCACTGGTGGAGACACACATCAGGCCGTTATGAGGTGACCCACTGGAGGAGACACAACATCAGGCCGTTATGAGGTGACCCACTGGTGGAGACACAACATCAGGCCGTTATGAGGTGACCCACTGGAGGAGACACAACATCAGGCCGTTATGAGGTGACCCACTGGTGGAGACACAACATCAGGCCGTTATCAGGTGACCCACTGGAGGAGACACAACATCAGGCCGTTATCAGGTGACCCACTGGAGGAGACACAACATCAGGCCGTTATCAGGTGACCCACTGGAGGAGACACAACATCAGGCCGTTATCAGGTGACCCACTGGAGGAGACACAACATCAGGCCGTTATCAGGTGACCCACTGGAGGAGACACAACATCAGGCCGTTATCAGGTGACCCACTGGGGAGACACAACATCAGGCCGTTATCAGGTGACCCACTGGAGGAGACACAACATCAGGCCGTTATCAGGTGACCCACTGGAGGAGACAACATCAGGCGTTATGAGGTGACCCACTGGAGGAGACACAACATCAGGCCGTTATCAGGTGACCCACTGGTGGAGACACAACATCAGGCCGTTATGAGGTGACCCACTGGTGGAGACAACATCAGGCCGTTATGAGGTGACCACTGGTGGAGACAACATCAGGCCGTTATGAGTACCAGGTGAGACAAACATCAGGCCGTTATGAGGTGACCCACTGGTGGAGACACAACATCAGGCCGTTATCAGGTGACCCACTGGTGGAGACACATCATCAGGCCGTTATGAGGTGACCCACTGGTGGAGACACAACATCAGGACCGTTATGAGGTGACCCACTGGAGGAGACAAACATCAGGCCGTTATGAGGTGACCCACTGGTGGAGACACAACATCAGGCCGTTATCAGGTGACCCACTGGTGGAGAACATCAGGCCGTTATGAGGTGACCCACTGGTGGAGACAACATCAGACCGTTATGAGGTGACCCACTGGAGGAGACAACATCAGGCCGTTATGAGGTGACCTACTGGTGGAGACAACATCAGACCGTTATGAGGTGACCCACTGGTGGAGACAACATCAGACCGTTATGAGGTGACCCACTGGTGGAGACAACATCAGACCGTTATGAGGTGACCCACTGGAGGAGACAACATCAGGCCGTTATGAGGTGACCCACTGGTGGAGACACAACATCAGGCCGTTATGAGGTGACCTACTGGTGGAGACAACATCAGGCCGTTATGAGGTGACCCACTGGTGGAGACACAACATCAGGCCGTTATGAGGTGACCCACTGGAGGAGACAACATCAGGCCGTTACGAGGTGACCCACTGGAGGAGACAACATCAGGCCGTTACGAGGTGACCCACTGGAGGAGACACTGCTCTGCTCTGGTGGTGTGTACAAGTTAAAGGTGCCTGCGTTGAAAACCACCCATTCAGCCCCTGAGCGAAAGCTAACCCCCGTTTTGGCTAAGCCTCCCCCCACCCTCCCCCCACACCCTCTCCTTTATCTTTCCCTGTCCGTTCAGCAGGCGAGTTTCGTCATACCTGAGGTAGACCACAAAAAAAAAAAGAAAAAAGGTCAAGGACGAGTTGTGCTGCAGTTAGGCAGCCAGGCAGAAAACAAGACGACAAGCGGAAGATAAGGGGCGGGAAGGCAAAGAAAGATGGTCATGAAGGGGGAGGACAGGTTGGGTGAGGGTGGGGGAAGGGGGGCCGTGACTGCACTCAGGGTCTATCTGGATTCAGTGAGGCGTGACGAGAAGCTACCAGGGGCGTGGTGACCCGGCATGGGAAATGCGCGTGAGGAAAGAGGGGGCATTTACTTTACGTACCTGTTTGACCTGGGTACACCTCAGTAAAGGAACGGGAGAGCCGGCAGAGCACGAAAACACGTTAGCCCCACTGTGTGCACACAACGTGTTTCACGTGCACGGCCTCTTAACTAGTTACAGAGAAAAGACAAAGGAGAGAAGGTGAGGAGAGAGTGGGGAGGGGGGGGGGTGGAAGGATGGGGAGGAGAGGAAGAGGATGGGAATGGTGTACTGGATGTGAAAGGAGGAGGGGGGGAGGTTAAGGAGTTAGGGGACGTGAGGGGAGGACGAAGAGGGGGGTGGGTTGTTGTTGCTGAAAGAAACCAAAGCCTGAGCGCACGAATTTGCTGTCTGTCATTACATAAACATGTGGTTCTGCTATATACGGCAAACTTCCAGCAAGAAACTACGGTTTTCCGATAGTGAAATTGTTTGTTAACAGGTAAACGGCCTCCACCCCCATCCCCACCCTCCACATCGCTTTCTCTCTCTCTCTCTCTCTCTCTCTCTCTCTCTCTCTCTCTCTCTGACACATACGCACAAAAAGATGGAAAAGAACAAAAAGACAAACAAACGGTCGTAAAAGCAACCGAACCAAAACATAAAGGAAGATAAAGACACGAAAAAGAGTTACAGCATACCACAAACGTGGGCCTACACGTCATTCATGGCGAACATGACGACGGTAACTCTCCCATTACGTCATGAAAACGTCGACCCCCACGGCGAGAGAGAGAAAATAAGTTTCCGAAATGATCGTGTTCCAGAAATACCCGCCTTCCTGTCCCACCACAGCACAAACCAACGGTTTATTTCTGACCCGATTCCTCGCCAAGAGTCAAGGAGACACTGCAACTGCGCCCAGATAAGATGTCTGTAGACATACACACCACAGAAATGGTCCTCTGCCAGATAGGTGCTTTTAAATCAGCATAGTAACGGTAGTCCAATCCCTCTATGTCAGTAAGGAGAAGGGGATAAGTGTGTGTGTGGTGTGTGTGTGGTGTGTATGTGTGTGTGTGGGGGGGGGGGGGGGGGGGCTATGGTGAGGAGAGAAAAGTGGGGAAAAAATTCCTTCAAATAAAACCACCAGCGTGTGTTGCAGATATCGAAAAGGCATTCAGTCAGAGCCACAGGCACTGTGTTCGCACGCGTAGATCATTTTGAACCCATGAAATATTTCACTAACAACTGCGTCGCGTTATTTACTGTCGGCATTCAACCAGCTGTTACCAAAAAGGATCTGTGTATTAGTACCTTGATGGGACATTGTGGCTTCCTGTGGGTGATATCTTACTGTGTGAACTCTGTTGACTGGACACACTGGCTTCCTCTGGGTGATATCTTGTGTGAGCTCTGTTGACTGGACACGGTGGCTTCCTGTGGGTGATATCTTATTGTGTGAACTCTGTTGACTGGACACGGTGGCTTCCTGTGGGTGATATCTTATTGTGTGAACTCTGTTGACTGGACACGGTGGCTTCCTCTGGGTGATATCTTATTGTGTGAACTCTGTTGACTGGACACACTGGCTTCCTGTGGGTGATATCTTATTGTGTGAACTCTGTTGACTGGACATTGTGGCTTCCTCTGGGTGATATCTTATTGTGTGAACTCTGTTGACTGGACACACTGGCTTCCTCTGGGTGATATCTTATTGTGTGAACTCTGTTGACTGGACACGGTGGCTTCCTGTGGGTGATATCTTATTGTGTGAACTCTGTTGACTGGACACGGTGGCTTCCTGTGGGTGATATCTTATTGTGTGAACTCTGTTGACTGGACACACTGGCTTCCTGTGGGTGATATCTTATTGTGTGAACTCTGTTGACTGGACACGGTGGCTTCCTGTGGGTGATATCTTATTGTGTGAACTCTGTTGACTGGACATGGTGGCTTCCTGTGGGTGATATCTTATTGTGTGAACTCTGTTGACTGGACACGGTGGCTTCCTCTGGGTGATATCGTATTGTGTGAACTCTGTTGACTGGACACAGTGGCTTCC
>CM065741.1:51451467-51461467 GCA_033310375.1 Conus canariensis | reverse complement strand
GTATCTGTCTGTCTGTCTGTCTGTCTGTCTGTCTCTCTCTCTCTCTCTCTCTCTCTCTCTCTCTCTCTCTCTCTCTGCGCGTGCGTGTATGCGTGTGTGTGTGTGTGTGTGTGTGTGTGTGTGTGTGTGTGTGTGTGTGTGTGTGTGTGTGTATGAGCGCGCGCGCACACGCACGCGTTGGTGTGTGACTATATATGTGGCAGCATGTGTTTGTGTGTGCATGTGTGTGTGTGAGCGCATGCGCGTGCGCGTATATGTGTGTATGCGTGTGTGTGTATGTGTGCGCGCGCGTGCGCGTGCAATACATGCACGTATGGGAGGAGAATGCGGTTACAGATGAGTG
The DNA here is from genome assembly GCA_033310375.1 of Conus canariensis. Taxonomy (NCBI): domain Eukaryota; kingdom Metazoa; phylum Mollusca; class Gastropoda; order Neogastropoda; family Conidae; genus Conus; species Conus canariensis. The sequence goes on along the minus strand of CM065741.1, from coordinate 51,461,124 downwards.
TGTTTGTGTGCGCACATGCTGGAAGAGACTTCAACAATGTGCTAAACAAAGGCCTTGTCTTCGATCTTTCCGAAAACTGTACAAATCTTCTGGGAAAAAATATACTGTTAGTTCTATAGCTGCCTGTTCAGAAGATCAGCCGGAGGACTGTTAGTTCTATAGCTGCCTGTTCAGAAGATCAGCCGGAGGACTGTTAGTTCTATAGCTGCCTGTTCAGAAGATCAGCCGGAGGACTGTTAGTTCCATAGCTGCCTCTTCAGAGGATCAGCCGGAGGACTGTTAGTTCTATAGCTGCCAGTTCAGAAGATCAGCCGGAGGACTGTTAGTTCTATAGCTGCCTGTTCAGAGGATCAGCCGGAGGACTGGTAGTTCTATAGCTGCCTGTTCAGAAGATCAGCCGGAGGACTGTTAGTTCTATAGCTGCCTGTTCAGAAGATCAGCCGGAGGACTGTTAGTTCTATAGCTGCCTGTTCAGAAGATCAGCCGGAGGACTGGTAGTTCCATAGCTGCCTGTTTAGAAGATCAGCCGGAGGACTGTTAGTTCTATAGCTGCCTGTTCAGAGGATCAGCCGGAGGACTGTTAGTTCTATAGCTGCCTGTTCAGATCAGCCGGAGGACTGTTAGTTCCATAGCTGCCTGTTCAGATCAGCCAGAGGACTGTTAGTTCTATAGCTGCCTGTTCAGAAGATCAGCCGGAGGACTGTTAGTTCTATAGCTGCCTGTTCAGATCAGCCGGAGGACTGTTAGTTCTATAGCTGCCTGTTCAGAAGATCAGCCGGAGGACTGTTAGTTCTATAGCTGCCTGTTCAGAAGATCAGCCGGAGGACTGTTAGTTCTATAGCTGCCTGTTCAGATCAGCCGGAGGACTTTTAGTTCTATAGCTGCCTGTTCAGAAGATCAGCCGGAGGACTGGTAGTTCTATAGCTGCCTGTTCAGATCAGCCGGAGGACTGGTAGTTCTATAGCTGCCTGTTCAGAAGACTGGAGGACTGTTAGTTCTATAGCTGCCTGTTCAGATCAGCCGGAGGACTGTTAGTTCCATAGCTGCCTGTTCAGAAGACCGGAGGACTGTTAGTTCTATAGCTGCCTGTTCAGATCAGCCAGAGGACTGTTAGTTCTATAGCTGCCTGTTCAGAAGTCCGGAGGACTGTTAGTTCTATAGCTGCCTGTTCAGAAGATCAGCCGGAGGACTGTTAGTTCTATAGCTGCCTGTTCAGAAGATCAGCCGGAGGTCTGTTAGTTCTATAGCTGCCTGTTCTGAAGATCAGCCGGAGGACTGGAAGTTCCATAGCTGCCTGTTCAGAAGATCAGCCGGAGGACTGTTAGTTCTATAGCTGCCTGTTCAGAGGATCAGCCGGAGGACTGTTAGTTCTATAGCTGCCTGTTCAGATCAGCCGGAGGACTGTTAGTTCTATAGCTGCCTGTTCAGATCAGCCGGAGGACTGTTAGTTCTATAGCTGCCTGTTCAGAAGATCAGCCGGAGGACTGTTAGTTCTATAGCTGCCTGTTCAGAAGATCAGCCGGAGGACTGTTAGTTCTATAGGTGCCTGTTCAGAGGATCAGCCGGAGGACTGGTAGTTCTATAGCTGCCTGTTCAGAGGATCAGCCGGAGGACTGTTAGTTCTATAGCTGCCTGCTCAGAAGATCAGCCGGAGGACTGTTAGTTCTATAGCTGCCTGTTCAGAGGATCAGCCGGAGGACTGGTAGTTCTATAGCTGCCTGTTCAGAAGATCAGCCGGAGGACTGTTAGTTCTATAGCTGCCTGTTCAGAAGATCAGCTGGAGGACTGTTAGTTCTATAGCTGCCTGTTCAGAAGATCAGCCGGAGGACTGTTAGTTCTATAGCTGCCTGTTCAGAAGATCAGCCGGAGGACTGTTAGTTCTATAGCTGCCTGTTCAGAAGATCAGCCGAAGGACTGGTAGTTCTATAGCTGCCTGTTCAGAAGATCAGCCGGAGGACTGTTAGTTCTATAGCTGCCTGTTCAGAAGATCAGCCGGAGGAGTGACACCGGAATGCCAGAGCAGTCCACAAGTTGAGCTAATAGTAGGGATGGCGGCAATGCTGCAATGTACAGGTCTCTCCTATCCCCCCCCCCCCCCCCCAACCCCCATTTCTACGCCGTTTGTTTTTAACTACTGTGCAGCCAGCTTCAACAACCCTGAGGTCAACGTCGGCTCCGAAAGGTCACCTATACGTATAATTCAGGATTCCATCTCTTTTAACCTGCCGTTCACATTCACTCATCTGACATGTGCGGTCAGTCTGTCTGTCGTTTCGCGTGTCCTGGAAGAGCCGTGATCCATCTGTTACATGTTCGTCATTTCTTCTATACACGTTGCAAAGCTATCCCGGAATAGCCCTGGTCCCGCTCTGTGACCGCATACTCTATTTGACATAGTTTTCTTACGTCAGCTGAAGAGTAAGTGGGTAATAACAACCCGAAATTCAGCATAACTAGATCGCGGTGTTTCCATTGCAATTGTACCATGCAGAAACGCCATTTACGACATTCAATGTCAAGAAACTATTTTAAAAAAAAAAAAAAAACGCGCGCTGAGGAATGAATAACAAACAAGTCGGGTAACTCTTGCTCCCATGATGAAATAATCAAAGGCCCATAACTCCCAACGAATGCTGCTTGCGACACCAAATCGCCCAGAGGGAATAAAAACTGCAGAGACACAGGACAAACAAGGAGACATCCCCTGACGATGAAGGCTAAAAGTGTACGAACAATAAACAGTATCCGCGGGAAAAAAAAGACTGAAACTGAAACAGAAGACCTCGAGGTCCCTTCAGTGTTGCACGAAGAAAGCGTCTGCAGATAAAACCTCAGCAAGACAGCCCCAACAAATGTAACAGAGCTTCCAAAGTCGCCATTGTCATCAGAACAGCGTCTAACAGTCTGCTGGAGTTCAACAAGTCACCACATGTAGGATGGAAACATCACAAGCCAGCAAGACAGAGCCCGAACAAGTCATCATCATCTGGAAGACAACATACACCACTGTGCCACAGACCAAACAAAACACCATCTTCAGAATGAGCCAACATACAACACCTGACACAGCCCAAATCACCATCTTCAGAACAACATACAACACCTGAAACAGCCCAAATCACCATCTTCAGAACAACATACAACACCTGACGCAGCCCAAATCACCATCTTCAAAAGGAATACAACATACAACACCTGACACAGCCCAAATCACCGTCTTCAGAACAACATACAACACCTGACGCAGCCCAAATCACCGTCTTCAGAAGGACTACATACACCAACGTGACACAGCCCATATCACCATCTCCAGAAGAACTACATACACCAACGTGACACAACCCATATCACCATCTCCAGAAGAACTACATACACCAACGTGACACAGCCCATATCACCATCTCCAGAAGGACTACATACACCAACGTGACACAGCCCATATCACCATCTCCAGAAGAACTACATACACCAACGTGACACAGCCCATATCACCATCTCCAGAAGGACTACATACACCAACGTGACACAGCCCATATCACCATCTCCAGAAGGACTACATACACCAACGTGACACAGCCCATATCACCATCTCCAGAAGAACTACATACACCAACGTGACACAGCCCATACCACCATCTCCAGAAGAACTACATACACCAACGTGACACAGCACATACCACCATCTCCAGAAGAACTACATACACCAACGTGACACAGCACATATCACCATCTCCAGAAGAACTACATACACCAACGTGACACAGCCCATATCACCATCTCCAGAAGGACTACATACACCAACGTGACACAGCCCATATCACCATCTCCAGAAGAACTACATACACCAACGTGACACAGCCCATATCACCATCTCCAGAAGGACTACATACACCAACGTGACACAGCCCATATCACCATCTCCAGAAGAACTACATACACCAACGTGACACAGCCCATATCACCATCTCCAGAAGAAGGACTACATACACCAACGTGACACAGCTCAACTAACCACCATCTTCTGCCTCAGCTCCTGCCAAATCTGTATCCCCTGAAGACGCCACGCACGGATCAAGGTCTCTGTGCAGCCGGCCAAAAGACCTCAGCCCCACCCCACCCCACCCCCCCACCCCCATTCTGCAGTCCTCTCCCACCAACAGCACCCTCAGGTGCCCTACATGGCCCACCTACAGCACCCTCAGGTGCCCTACATGGCCCACCTACAGCACCCTCATGTGCCCTACAGGGCCCACCTACAGCACCCTCAGGTGCCCTACAGGGCCCACCTACAGCACCCTCAGGTGCCCTACAGGGCCCACCTACAGCACCCTCAGGTGCCCTACAGGGCCCACCTACAGCACCCTCAGGTGCCCTACATGGCCCACCTACAGCACCCTCAGGTGCCCTACAGGGCCCACCTACAGCACCCTCAGGTGCCCTACAGGGCCCACCTACAGCACCCTCAGGTGCCCTACAGGGCCCACCTACAGCACCCTCAGGTGCCCTACATGGCCCACCTACAGCACCCTCAGGTGCCCTACATGGCCCACCTACAGCACCCTCAGGTGCCCTACATGGCCCACCTACAGCACCCTCAGGTGCCCTACATGGCCCACCTACAGCACCCTCAGGTGCCCTACATGGCCCACCTACAGCACCCTCAGGTGCCCTACATGGCCCACCAACAGCACCCTCAGGTGCCCTACATGGCCCACCTACAGCACCCTCAGGTGCCCTACATGGCCCACCTACAGCACCCTCAGGTGCCCTACATGGCCCACCAACAGCACCCTCAGGTGCCCTACATGGCCCACCTACAGCACCCTCAGGTGCCCTACATGGCCCACCTACAGCACCCTCAGGTGCCCTACATGGCCCACCTACAGCACCCTCAGGTGCCCTACATGGCCCACCAACAGCACCCTCAGGTGCCCCACATGGCCCACCAACAGCACCCTCAGGTGCCCTACATGGCCCACCTACAGCACCCTCAGGTGCCCTACATGGCCCACCTACAGCACCCTCAGGTGCCCTACATGGCCCACCTACAGCACCCTCAGGTGCCCTACATGGCCCACCTACAGCACCCTCAGGTGCCCTACATGGCCCACCGTCCTGGACCTCAAGCAGAAAAAAACGTCACGCGGGGAGTGGTACAGGGACGGGTGGGGGTGTCAGTGATATTGCTGCAGAGGAATGGTTAGTGAACTTCGTGGCCACAGATCCCGGGGCTGATCCTTTCAAAAGGCTGGGAACCTCAGCAGCAGGGGAGGTGGTAGGTTTGTCTGGGCTGTTTTAACTGCCAGCTGTGAACCCCTGTCTAATAATGCTGCTTCTATCCGCCTGCAGAGCTGATGAAGCGTGGACTGATGAGCGAGGCTAATCTCTTTCCTCTATCTCTCTCGGACCTACACTCCCTTCGTTCATTCCTTCTCTCTCTCTCTCTCTCTCTCTCTCTCTCTCTCTCTCTCTCTCTCTCTCTCTCTCTCTCTCTCCCCATCCCCTGTCTGTCATGGCTCAGAACACTCCCGTCATCAGCTCCTTATTTTGTACTTCTCTCCCCCCCCCCCCCCTCCCCCGCCCCCTCTCCACCTCTCTCCACCTGTGATCTCTCTGGTCGTTATATCAGTTAACCGTTAGCTAGCTGCCAGGCCATCGTTATCGTGCTGACGGCGTTGATGACTATGAGACTGCTGTGCATGGGTAACTCCACACACACACACACACACACACACACACACACACACACACACAACACACACACACACACACACACACACACACACACACACACACACACACACATCACACACACACACACACACACACACACACACACACACACACACACACACACACACACACACACACACACACACACACACACACACACGTTCCACTTCAAATTTCTCCCCCACCCCCCACCCCCACCCCACACCTGCACCCGGGGTCCCGCTTCCGCCTTCTATCCCCCCCCCTCCCTACCTCCTCTCTCCTTTCAACCTCATCGTGTGCCATTTCACCTCTCCCTTCAGTTGTAAAGTGAGGGGCTTTCTGTCTTTATCCGTGGCCTCCCCTCTCCAGTTCCCTGCATCAGCTGTCATCACACACTGGCCGTTATCGCTTCCAGCCGCTCCTATCTGCCGTCAGCCGCTTCAGCATCTGACAGACGAAGGGCCTGGAGCCGCGCATAGCGTTCAGCCTGATCAACCTTGGACTGACAGACTGTGGGAAACTGATGCAGGTGAATATAAAGAGAGAGAGAGGGGCGGGGAGAGAAAGAGAGAGGGGGGAGGGAGAGAGAGAGAGAGAGAGAGGGAGGGAGGGAGGGAGAGAGACAGACAGAGACACAGAAAGAGAGAGGACAGAGAGAGAGAGAGAGACGGAGAAAAGAGAGAGAGAGAGAGGGAGAGGGAGGGAGAGACAGACAGAGACACAGAAAGAGAGAGGACAGAGAGAGAGACAGCCAGACAGACAGACAGACAGACAGAGAAAGAGACACAGACAGACAGAGAAAGAGGACAGACAGACAGAAAGACAGACAGACAGACAGACAGACAGACAGACAGACAGAAAAGAGAGAGAGGAGGAAGAGATCAGTCCTGGGCCCAGCCCTTTTTCTCCTCTACATCAACGACCTCCCTGAACAACTCTCCTGCAGACAACACTCTCTGCCACAGAACTGTAACTTCCTCCCAAGACCAAAGGAAGCTACAACAGGACCTGGACCACATGGCAGCCTGGGAAACAAAATGGAAAATGTCCTTCCACCCAGACAAGTGTCAAGCCCTCCACGTCTCCAGGAAGAGAAACACACTAACTGGCACGTACCGTCTTCATGGCCAAAACCTCAAAAGAGTTGAAGAGACAGAGTACCTGGGGGGTCACCATCTCCAAAGACCTCAGTTGGGACACCCATATTTCCAACATAACCAACAGGGCAAACAAGAACTTAGGCTTTCTCAGGCGAAACCTGAGAGTGGGTTCCATCAACATCAAGGAAACTGCATGCAAAGCCCAAGGTCGCCCCACCCTTGAATATGCCGCACCTGTCTGGGACCCCTATACTGCCAAAACATTGGCAACCTAGAAAAAGTCCAACGTCGTGCAGCTTGACGGGTTGTGAATCGCCACCGTCACACCTCAAGTGTCGACTCCATGCTGACACACCTACAGTGGTCCACTTTAGCAGACAGAAGAAGAGCAGCAAGGCTGACCACCTTCTACAAATACCACCAAGAACAGGTCGGCATCAACACCCCTGTCACGCCCACACCAAACACCCCAGCAAGGTCTACAAGACAGTCACATGGGGAGACGTATCTCCTTCCTGCCTGCAAGACCAACTACAGGAAGTTTTCCTTCTTCCCGAGGACTGTCAGGGACTGGAACAGCCTGCCTCCCGAGGTTATCTCCTTAGCCTCGGTGGAGTGCTTCAAGTCCCGAATCTGACCAGCCAGCGCCCCCTTCCCACCCCCACCCCCCACTACCACACCATCCCACCCCACAAGTCCTCCCCACCCCCCTGCCAGTTTTGCATACCAACAACCTAGATCGTGGAAACCCCCAGTTTTATACACATCAGAACCATCAAAAGGATGACGGCGGATGTTCACAGAAAGAAGAAGAAGAAGAAGAAGAAGAAGAGAAATGTGAAGTGGGGGAGGGAGGAGGAGCAATGCGAGGGAAGGAGACAGACTGGTATTCATGGAGAGAAAGGCTTTAAAGGAATTGATAGAGACGAACACACACACACACACACACACACACACACACACACACACACACACACACACACACACACACAGAACGGAGCAGTGTCACCTCTGGTGGGTTGCCGAACAACAACCCTGATATTGATTTTTTTTTTGACTGCTGTCTTGCGCTCAGACTGCCACAGAGCGGCCTTGGGTGTGGCTGTGCAAGCGGCAGCAGTCGGAGTGAGCAGCGTGAGAACAATGACGCTAGGTGGAGCAAGAGGGATGAGATGGAGATGAAATTAATATTGACAGTGTCCACATTGTCCAGAGCGAACACGGCGCTGGCTGCCCATTCTGTACACAGTCTGTCTGCCTATGGCCGCTTCAGGCTTTTTTCTGTATTCCTGCGTTTACATGGTTTACTACCACCACTGCTGCTGCTGCTGCAACGTTTACATGGTTTACTACCACCACTGCTGCTGCTGCTGCAACGTTTACATGGTTTACTACCACCACTGCTGCTGCTGCTGCAACGTTTACATGGTTTACTACCACCACTGCTGCTGCTGCTGCAACGTTTACATGGTTTACTACCACCACTGCTGCTGCTGCTGCAACGTTTACATGGTTTACTACCACCACTGCTGCTGCTGCTGCTGCTACCGCTTCTTTTCTTCTTCTTTCTCTACTTTTTCTTCTTTCTTTCTTTCTCTCTTCCTTTCTTCTTTTCTTTTTCTTTTCTTTCTCTCTCTCTCCCCACTCTCTCTTTCTCGCTGTGTGTGTGTGTGTGTGTGTGTGTGTGTGTGTGTGTGTGTGTGTGTGTGTGTTGTGTGTGTGTGTGTGCGTGTGTGTGTGTGTGTGTGTGTGTGTGGTGTGTGTGTGTGTGTGAGAGAGAGAGAGAGACAGAGAGAGAGAGAGAGAGAAAGAGAGAGAGAGTGTGTGTGTGTGTGTGTGTGTGTCTGTGTGTGTCTGTGCGTGCGTGCGTTGAATATGTTAACTATGGGCAAACAATCACAGAGAAAGGCCGACACCCTCTGCACGGCCTCATCCTAACCGCCTTGGAGATGTCAACAGTTCGGTCATCAGTGCATTCAGTGGTGAAAACTTGGGGATGTCAACAGTTCGGTCATCAGTGCATTCAGTGGTGAAAACTTGGGGATGTCAACAGTTCGGTCATCAGTGCATTCAGTGGTGAAAACTTGGGGATGTCAACAGTTCGGTCATCAGTGCATTCAGTGGTGAAAACTTGGGGATGTCAACAGTTCGGTCATCAGTGCATTCAGTGGTGAAAACTTGGGAATGTCAACAGTTCGGTCATCAGTGCATTCAGTGGTGAAAACTGGAGGATGTCAACAGTTCGGTCATCAGTGCATTCAGTGGTGAAAACTTGGAGATGTCAACAGTTTGGTCATCAGTGCATTCAGTGGTGAAAACTTGGAGATGTCAACAGTTTGGTCATCAGTGCATTCAGTGGTGAAAACTTGGGGATGTCAACAGTTTGGTCATCAGTGCATTCAGTGGTGAAAACTTGGGGATGTCAACAGTTTGGTCATCAGTGCATTCAGTGGTGAAAACTTGGGGATGTCAACAGTTTGGTCATCAGTGCATTCAGTGGTGAAAACTGGGGGATGTCAACAGTTTGGTCATCAGTGCATTCAGTGGTGAAAACTGGGGGATGTCAACAGTTTGGTCATCAGTGCATTCAGTGGTGAAAACTGGGGGATGTCAACAGTTTGGTCATCAGTGCATTCAGTGGTGAAAACTGGGGGATGTCAACAGTTTGGTCATCAGTGCATTCAGTGGTGAAAACTGGGGGATGTCAACAGTTTGGTCATCAGTGCATTCAGTGGTGAAAACTGGGGGATGTCAACAGTTTGGTCATCAGTGCATTCAGTGGTGAAAACTGGGGGATGTCAACAGTTTGGTCATCAGTGCATTCAGTGGTGAAAACTGGGGA